>JAQQZR010000003.1:18038250-18053105 GCA_030068235.1 Notoglanidium macrostoma | reverse complement strand
CGTTTTAACTGTACACTGTACCACATGTATACATTGAAATGACAATAAAAGACACTTGACTTGACTTGACTTGAACTGTACAGAGCCAGTTTCATTCCCATACATCATCTCATAATCTCATCATTTCATCTCACTACCTCATGACTGTTGGAATGATTTTCTAATTGTGAATGCAATTCTAAATGCTGTTTAAGCTTTATGCCAGATGAAAGGAGTCTATGTCTCCCTACTTTGACTTTTGACTCATCAGCTCACAGACCATTATCTCAAAGGCTTTGAGGTCATCAAGGTGTTTTTTTTAAATGTGAGAAGAGCCCTGTGTCAAGTCAAGTCATTCCAACTGTTGATCATTAGTGGTCATTCCAACATTTTTTCATCACCAAAGCAACCACCATGTCCAGCACTGATGACTTATTTTGGTGTTATGTTCTTGTAAGGGACTCTTCAGGACACTTTAAACTTTTTTTGTAGTGTTTACACTACAAAAGATATGTTGTCAAATGTGTCCCAGACCACCTCGGCAAGTGGTTCGAGTGAAGGGCAAATATTTTTTCACCGCACTGTAACTCAGACTGGGCATGTGGCACGTGAGCTTTACCATTTGAGTGTGTGAGCGGACCAGATTTGTTTCCTCGGAGGTTATGCTGGTGCTTAGACTACTGAGGGATTCACTGGCGGATAAACGGAGAGACTGGCTGCTGGTGAGAGATGTGGATGACAGCCGTCTCTTCCTCGCCCCACTGCAGTTATTGGGAATGCTAAAAGCACAGCGTTTATGGTAGTTCAGCCCACAACCTGAAGGGGAGACAGCCATCAGAAATAAGAGAACAATGAATGAAAAACAAAAAACTGAATTCTTTAATGGCATGCCTAGCTCAGATGTCAGCATTGTATTGCTTAAAACCTAGAGTGGAACTACTTGGAATTCTTTCATTTTTATTCAGGTTTCAAGAGTTCCTACAGACAAGAAGCTCACCATCACATTTGAGCCCTTGTCTCACTAGGCCAAAAAGCATCTCGCCACAGTGGTCACAGAAGGCAGGGGCACGGTATGAGTGCACATTCAGGGCATGTGGACGAATCTGGAAATCCTCAAAGGTTGCAGCTGCTGCAGAAAAATACATAAAAAAGTTTCAGAAAACTAAAACATTACTGAATATATACTCCGTCATAATAATTATTAAAGAAAGACACAGCACAATGGGTTGCAATGCTGCTTCATACATCTAGTGTTGGTGGATTGGCTATTGTAAATTGTCTTTAGGGGTGAGTGTGTGATTGTGTGTGAACAGGGCCCTGTGATCTACTAGCACGCTATCCAGAGTGTGTCCCTGCCTCATTCCCAGTGCCCTATGTGGGACTTTTGTGCAACAGACAGTGAGTTTACTAATGGCACACAAACACAAGTATAACAGTGCTTTAATGCATAGTGAATATAGTGAATACCACTTAATAATTAACAAGTATTGCCATTGAATAATACTACTACTGCTAATAATAATAATTTTGTGAATTGCATATTCATTAGACCTTTCTCAGTCCTACCACTAATTACACTGATTCTTCAACTGTCACCTGTGTCCACACACACACACACACACACACACACACACACACACACACACACACACACACACACAAAAAAAACACATACAATCCCCAGAAGTGGGGGACTTGAGTCACATGACTTGACTCAAGTAAGAAACAAGTAGACAATTTGAGCAGTTGAGACTTGTTTAACACTAATAAAAGACCCAACTTGACTTTGACTTGGTATTCAGGACTTGAGACTTGACTTACACTTGAGACATAAGACTTGAAATTGCTTGACTTTTTTATTTTTTATACCAGTCTCTTTTTGTCAGAATTTGCCGCAGAATTTGCTGCAGAATTTTTAAACATTAGTCTTTTAACCTGGAACAGCATGTAACAGGTCAGACACATAATTTTGGTCATACCTTGGACTTAGTGTTCACATCTGGTATTGTGCCATATAGCTTAAGTATCAATGATACTGGTGTATCTGATATAACGTTTTATGTCAAAGTCTCTTCTGTAATGAAAAATGTTGGTCACAGTTGTCGCTCAAAATTTTCTTCTGCTTTTTCTGCTTCTTGCTCTAGCCTGATGGCTGTAGATTCAGCAACTACTAAACAATTGGCAGATGATTTCAACAAGATATGTGTTTCAATTTTAGATTCTATCACCCCTTTTAGAACCAAGTCAGGATCAGAACATATGACCACCCCCTGGATTAGTCATGAGATACATGTGTTAAGGAGAAATTGCAGAAGAGCTGAAAGATTGTAGAAAGCTACCAGACTGACTGTACATGTTGAACACTTAAAGGACCTTTTACATTCTTATAACTTCACTGTTAAGACTTCTAGGGCTAAGTATTTTTCATAACTTATTAGTACTAATAGGCATAACTCTAGGCATCTGTATAAAACTATTAATGACCTTGTTAACCCAGTTCAAAAAACAATAACTTCTATCATCACTTGTGAAGAATTTCTAACATTTGTCACTGATAAACTTTGTAAAATCACAAATTCTATTGTGTGTCCTCAGTCTTACAATGAGGTTCAATATGTAGAAAGAGTTTTACTGATCTCATTTAGGTTTATTACTGAATATGAGCTCACTGAACTACTAAATCGACTTAAACTGAAATCTAGCCTTGCAGATATCTTACCCACTAGACTGCTCAAACAAGTGAGTGATGTAGTATCTCCATTTATTTTATTGATTATAAATAGTTCTTTAGCTACTGGTATGGTTCCTGACTATTTTAAAATAGCTGTGGTGCAGCCCTTGCTCAAAAAACCTAACCATGATCACTCAGACCCAAATAATTACAGGCCCATATCTAAACTCCCATTTCTTTCAAAAGTGTTAGAGATTTCTGGAAGTAATAGATCATAACAATATCTTTGAAAAGTTTCAGTCGGGTTTCAGAAACAAACACAGTATAGAAACAACTCTCCTCAGGGTGATATTTTAGTGAATGAAGATGCTGGGAGTATCTCAGTGTTAATTCTCCTAGATCTAAGTGCTGCGTTTGATACTATTGACCATGCTAACATGATCAGTAGACTAAAGTAGTGGGTAGGATTATCAAGAACTGCACTGGACTCGTGCCCCTCATATCTATGTGGTAGAACATTCTCAGTTGCTGTTGGTGAGGAGGTTTCTTCTTCTACCTTGTTTACATGTGGGGTTCCTCAAGTCTCAGTTTTAGGTCCAATTGTATTTTCTGCCTATATGCTACCTATTGACCATGTCATCTGGCGATATGACATTAATTTGCATTGTTATGCTGATGATTTACAGCTTTACTTGTTTCTGGATACAAATTATGGGGCTGCCGTGTCAATTCTGTCATGTCAATGTCAATGACATGTCAACATGTCAAGTCTTTTAGACTGTAATAATGATTTGAAAAATCTCAGTTTTGTCTCTGTTAAGCTGAAGATAATTACAGGACATCCCTGTAATTATCTTCAGCTTAACAGAGACCAAACTGAGATTTTACTAATTGGCCCACAACGTAATACAGCCCATGTAAAGCAGGCCTAGGTTCAATAGCACATAATATTAAACCAGTAGTTAGGAATCTAGGAGTGATCTTTGACTCCAGCTTAAATTTTAACACTCTTGTTAATAAACTGGTACAGTCTGGTTTTTATCAACTAAGAAATATTGCAAAAATTAGAGCTTCTCTTTCCTCAAAGGATACAGAACAAGTTATACATGCTTTTATTACATCCCGTTTAGACTATTGTGATGCTTTATTCGCATCACTGAATAGCTCCTCAGTTGCTCATCGCCAGTTGATACAGAATGCGGAAGCCAGACTACTTACAAGATCAAGGGTTCCTGAGCATATTACCCCAGTTTTGATGTCATTTCACTGGCTACCAGGTAAATTTAGAATTTATTTAAAAATTTTATTGATCACTTTTAAAGCTTTACATGGCTCCAGAGTACACATCTGAACTATTAGTTCCCTATTAAACAGTGATACCTCTACAATCTTCTAACCAAGGCTTACTGACAGTTTTTTGTCAAGACTAAAAACTACGGGATATAAAGCATTGCCTGTATTCACTTCTAATTTTCTAGACATCAGATTAGCTGAATAAGTAGCTATTTTTAAGATTCATTTAAAAAAATATTGTATTAACATTTTTATCATTCAGCATTTAGTGGTTTAAAATTTGTTGATGTATTTAAATAGAATTCTTATTTTGTAATTTTATATTTTTATTATTTTACTTTTTCTTTATTTATTCTTTAATTACTTCCTGAGAACTAGAGGTGCAGGGCCGCTGATGTCCAGCAGAGGGTGCATGCACCGGCGGTCATTTCAAGCTCTCAAAAATTTTTTAATTTAGGTCAGTGTACACCTGGGACAGATTGGAAAACTTTCTCAAAGTATTCTCTTCAGATTTCTCTCACTTGTGTGCAAATGATGCCTACAGCCAAGCACTGATTAAATATCTTTATATTTGAGGACAATCTCAAAATAAAATTTTATAAAGGTTATGCAAGATCTCTTAGTTTTTCATTTAGATCAGGGGTACTTCCAGGTCTGTTCAGCAACATAAACCACATCAATGACAGCCACACACCCATAGTAGAATTCTATTCTTACAATATTACATCTTTTTCCTTCATGTCCTTTCCAAGGCTCAATAGCATAGGGTCCTTTTACTTTTCTTTAGGATGTTTAGGGCCTGAGCACTGAAAGTTAATGTAGCACTGGATGTGGAAAGGGCACCATTGAAAGATGTTGCTGATTTAAAATTGAAGGGATTTTTTGATATCTTGCAAAGTGTTAAAAAGTCAAAACATTGAATTTATATGTTTCACTACACAAAAAGGAATGCTATGTACATTCTCTATGAACTGCTTGATGTGGACTTTTACACATTATTTGAAATGATGGTTATGATGATATCCACATGTCCATGATAACTCTCTGGTATAACACCACCATCTGGGAAAAGAAGGAAAATTTGGATAAGCCAAAATTTGGAAAAGACTTGTGCTTTGAGTTGCATTGCTTTAAACTCACCAATGTTGGGAGGTATGCTTGTTACTATGAGTTCTGATTTTAAAAAGCAGACTTGTATTTTGTTACTTGGTTATTTGTGGTGTTGGGTTTACAGAGGGTCCTCGGGTTACATACATCTCGACATACGACGTTTCGTGTTTACGACGCTCATGCCCATAAAACTTAAAAAAAAATTGAGACTTATGTGTTTCGGCTTACACCGTTAGTGTCGTACGTGCAGACTACGTGGGCGAACTAATTTGATTGCGCGCGGCGGAAGAATACGCAGTAACGTGGCGTATGACCGAAGGAGTTCAGCAACCAACATTATAATAAACGTATATTTGTCCTTTTCCTTTTTCTGTGGCTTAGTTGTGTTTTTATGTTCTAAATTATGATTTTACAACTGTGTTAGGATTAGGGTGACCATATTTTGGTTTTCAAAAAAAAAAGAGTACACCTTAGCGCGCGGGTGTTTGTATTTTTTTTTGTTTTTTTGGGGGGGTATATAAAAATGTGTCAACACAGTCAGGATGATCTGATCAATTGGCCCTAAAGAACATTGTGGCCTCTAGGCCTAGATTGCACTGAACATTTTGAACTTTTTCACAAAATCTTTCAGAAGATAACTTGTTCTGGCCAATGTTGTCCTTAATGGAAAAAAAAACACATTTCTTATATAAGGCCACAGACTTGAAAGCAAAAAAGTTCAGAAAATAGGAAAAATGTTAACTCCTGGATTAGACGCTTTTCAGTCAGGTGGCTGGGCCTGAGGACAGGATCTTTCCTAATAGCTGGGGATTGCTCATAACATAAGTATGAAAGTCCTTGCATGTCATATGCTTTAAGTTGTATTGGGTGCACAGGATCCCCTTCCATGAGTCAACACTCAAGTGATTGCTTTCCTTGGTCCATTCTGCTTGCATCAGGGAAAAAACTCACTCCGTATTAGCGTTGTGAGCAGGTATGGCAAAAAAATTGGGCCATCTTCAGCAGCTCTGAGTGAAAATCAATGCTCTTTGACCTATCAAAATATTTGGTCCAATTCTGGTGAGCCTTAAGATCACTGAAATCTCCATCAGTTGGTCGGTGGCACCTTTATTAGCCACTGATACGCACGTGCCTGCTTTGCATGTCATGCACTCAGCCTCCCGTGCATCACGGCCGAGACAAAAGCACGGGGATTTTTTTTGTAAATCATCAGTGAATTTATGACGACATTTCTGCATTTTGCACTGCAGATATCAAGCACCATGTGTTTGTTCTAACCAAGGAAACTGGTGCTGATGGCACGTTCTCAGCCTTCCGTCATTGGTTGTTCATCTTAACCTTAAAAAAATTTATTGGCTACCTGCGGTGCTGACCAATTCATTTTTTTAAGGTTAAGATGAACAACCAATGACGGAAGGCTGAGAACGTGCAGGGAGATATCAGGAAGATATCAGGGAGATAATCGAGGCCCAAAACTGCTACCTCACTCAACTCTGTTTTCTTTGCCAAGCATCTATGTCCATCTTGTGCTTTGTGGGAGGCCCACTTGATAGCAAATATTACCACAATACAATAAATGGACATGTATTATAAAATAAAAATGCAATAAATGGACGAAAATAAAAAGTTTTAAAGGTTGTTTGAATTTTCTGAATCATGTTTTCTTTGGTCAATGGAAAAAAAAAATCCAACGAAAAAAGGAAAATGAAAAAAAAAGCACTTTTTAAATAAACTTTCCAAACCAAGGTACTATCAAACCAAATCTGTATTTTTTATGGCTTTAATAGTCATCAGTATCCTTGTTTTTGTTTCTAATAACAAACATAGTTTAGTTCATCAACATTTTAAATGTTTAGGTGCCAATTCAGCAGAAGAGACAAACTGAAGCAGCAAAGTGGAGCTGCTGGGGTCCAGGCAAGGCCCCGGCCATGAAATCAACATTTTGAGCATATTTGACTACTGGAGGGAAGTAACCCTTAACCCTCCGTTATGGGTAGGCCAAAGTTTTGTAATAAATCAAACATTAATAATTGTTGAATTTTTGAAAGTGAAGTTCTTTCCCATTCTTTCTTGATGCAAGACTTCAATTGTTCAACAGTCTAGGGTCTCTGTTGTTCTACTTTGGACTTTGGACAGAATGTGGCTTGGCATTGTCTTGCTGGAATAAGCAGAGAGGTCCCTGAAAAAGATGTCCTCTGGATGGCAGCATAAGTTTCACCAAAACCTGTATGTACCTTTCAGCATTAATGGTGCCTTCACAGTTGGGTAATTCCATGTCAAGTCATCACACTTTTGGACCTCATTGTAAGATTTTACTGACTTTGCTCATAAGAGTAACCCATGGAACTGAAATTGCACATGTCTCTTGGATCAATATTAAGGGAGATTTAAGCTAAACAAAGTTTGAATTTATGGGGGATTATGATTTTGACTGGCTATATCTGCCTTGCACAGAAATGGTTCTCATAAAAAATGGTTCATGTTTTAAAGCTCTTTTCCAACTCTAAATTTTGTGTAAATACTATGCTATCACCAAAATAAATAAAAAAAAATCACCAAGTTATGAGTGATTATAATATTAAAAGTTGAATAAGGGAAAAAAACTATATTTTAAAAATGGTCAGTTTTCTACTAAAGCTAACATCTTGTGTAATGTCATGAACATGGTTCATGGTTTTTGAATCATTGCTGAGATATCATTCCTTCATTATTACTAAAATATAGGTGGCATCACATGGTTTCATATCACTAATGGGCCTTTTTCATAGCAGCCATATTGACGTGAAATAGTATTTAAAACACAGGGGTACGTAATGACATTAGATAAGGTTCCAATTATGCTAAACTGAAAGTGAACAGAAGCTACATTAATGTCATTAGTGACACCTGTATTTGCCATACTGTTTCACGTCAAAATGGCTGTTTTGAAAAGGGCCCAATTCAAAGTGGTGAATAAATGCTAATGCTCTACCCTGCATCAATCAGAGGGGAGTGAGGTGTGCAAATTAGTCAGGTGTAATCAATCAACAACAGATGCTGCCAATTTCTGGTGGAGATAAAATAGCATTGTCTTTGCTGCAGCAGCATACATTTTCACAATGTTTATCGGAGAGATGTTGATTAGAATCCGTAATCTTCTAAGTAATCTCAAGAAGATAACCCGTGCTTTAAGAGATGTGCCTGAGACAGCAATACAGGATCACCAAAGTTTAAGGTCAATTCAGCACATCTGCAGACATTGCTGTGTGAGACTATAAAACTCACACCCAAGAAAAAACAGATCTGTCAGTCTGACTTTTCCAGTAGTAACTTAGTAGACCCTCCCAATCCTGAACCTATGGCTGGTCCCTCAACATCTGGAGATGAAGGTACATTTGCCAATGTTGAATTCACACATCAAAACCAGTCTTTGTCATTGACTGGTGAATCTCCAGTAAAAAGAAAGAGAGGAGCAGAGCTCATATGTGAAACTCAAATCACAGAGGACTAACAGTATGAGGACGAAGTTAGAAGTTGCCACTGGACAACCAGTGAGTTCATATAAAGATGATGGAAAGGAAATGATAGACCAGCTAAAAGAAAAGTCTGGTCTAAAACCTCAAAAAGTGAAAAGGTGCAAGTCCTAACTTGGTAATGTTACCAAAAAGTTGGAAAATGAGGAAAATTGAGGAGGAATTTGATGCTTCCCACTACATGGCATGGAAATCCAAGATGCTGGTGAAATAAATTTATCAATGCCTAATCCAAAGTTTGGAAAAACACTTTCCACAAGTACAGAGCAAATGGTAAATGATTTCTACTTGTCAGATTCTGTCAGTAAACAGATGACTGGAATGAAAGATTGTGTGTCAGTGAAAGTTGATTGTTAGAGGAAGCTGATTAAAAAGAGACTTGTGCTTTGCAACCCTCGTGAGGCTTTCGAATACTTCAAAGAGAAGCACCTGGATCTCAAAACTGGATTCTAAAAATTTGCTGAACTGCCACGCAGACAGTGTTCTTGCTGGATCCAGCAGCACACATTGAGTATGTGTGTGTACATCACATGGCACTTGTGTGTGATGGAGTATGTTTGGATATCATCTCAAATGGAGAGATAATGCACTATAGAGACTGCTTTGCAGCAATACAATGCAACCCTCCAAGCATCGAATGTTTCCTACAGGAATGCTCATCAGAGTGTTCAGGAACTACTGATCTCTTAGCAAACTAGAGGACTACATGTAAAACAGCATGAGTTACAATGTGTTGTATAAGCAATGAACATCAACTGATCAGTCTATGCTTGATTCAAAGAGCCAGCCAGCTGATGGATTCCTAGAGTCATTCCTGGGTAGTCTTCTAAAGGTTCTGTGTCATGACTTCATTGAAAAACAGCAGAGTCCATTTTTCCAGCAAACTCGTGAATCTCTTTAACCAGGAACATTCTTAGTTGTGTCAGAATTACAGTTTTGTAGTTCAGGATTCCATGTAGTCATTTCACAGGAAGAATCTTCTGGCAACTATATATCCTTTTGTTATGGAGTCCCCAAAGTGACATGGGGAGGAAAAAAAGGTTGGAGGAAAAAAGAAGGTAGGAGTTTCCCAAGAAACATCGTATATTTTCATTCTGGTCAACGTACTTCCAGGTCAGGACGGCACGCAAAAAAGCAACAAAAAAACCCGCATCACTCATTTATGATTGTTTTCAAACGTCCTCTGAATCATAACAAATGTGCCAGTAACAACGTTTTAATTCATACACAATAGTAATGCTTTTGTTTTTGTCAGCGCTCCTTTGTGTAAGTATAGTCACCTTCAGTCATGAGAAGGGATGCACTTACTATTTTTCAGACTTTTAAAAAAAAAATTTTTTTTACTATTCTGTCTTCTTTTTAGTGATGGCCAAATAAAGCTCTGAAACGCGTATCTAGTATAAGGGGGCATGGCAAATGAAACCCCGATTCAAGGCATGTATTGTTTAAAAAGAAAACCATGTGACTGATGACTAACAAAGTCTCCATTTGTTTTGTAGCCTACATTTCAGTTTCATTCCATGAATGATTTTTTTTATTTAAATGAGAGGGGCATTTAAGTGCACAACAATGGTTCTTGTGAATCTGTCCTGAGTACTACACTTGGTTGCTAATGAATTTAGCCAGGTAAGCTTTGAGGCGAGTGTGTCTCCTTGCGTTAATTATTCTCATTAGATGTCTTTCACTTATGTGAAAACCATGCCTACTGCAAAGCTTTGATTTAATGTCTTTATATTTGAGCCCAATTTCAAAATAAAACACCATGAACCTTTCCCACAGGTGTGCGCGCTCCAATATATGTTGCCAAACTGTCCAGGAAGTACATCAGCCAGAATGAAAATATATAATGTTTCTCGAGATCCTGAGAAAGTTTCATGGGATTCTGAGAAAATTTCTCGTAATTCCAAAAAACTCCCAGCTGATTGACTTCTATGCACAGTTTGATGCAACAAATGTCACACCTGAGAGGAAGACCATCCCCCCACCCAATGACCAGGTGTTGTGTCTCCCCAAGGCTGATGTCTAGAGAACTCTCTTAAAGGTGAACCCACGCAAAGCTGCAGGATCTGACAACATATACCTGGCCACATACTAAGAGAGTGTGAAAACCACCTAGCAGATATCTTCAGAGACATCTTCAACATCTCCCTGAGATAGGCGGTTGTTCCCAAGTGCTTCAAGGCCACCACCATCACTCCTGTGCCCAAGAAGTCAACCATCTCATGTCTGAATGACTACCACTCAGTAGCACTCACATCTGTCATCGTGAAGTGCTTTAAGAGGCTGGATGAAGCACATAAAAAGCTGGTCTGCCCACCTCACATGACCCCCTTCAGTTTGCTTTCAGCCCAAACCGCTCTATGGAGGATGACATATTATCTGCCCTGAACCCAGTGCTCACCCACCTGGACAAAAAGAACACATATATTAGAATGCTGTTCACTGACTTCAATTCAGCATTCAAACGCCACAATCAACAATAATTAGGAAGTTGAGTCAGCTGGGCTTCGACACCTCCTTGTGCAATTGGATCCTGGACTTCCTGACCTAGAGGCCTTGGACAGTGCGCACTGGTCACACCACCTCCAGCATCATCACACTAAAAACCGGTAACCCCCGGGGCAGTATGCCTAGACCATTCCTCGTCACCCTGCTGACTCACGAATATACTGCACAGTACAGCTCCAACAGCATCATCAAATTCGCTGATGATACTACTGTAGTGGGTCTCATTAACAACAGTGATGAGATGGCTTACAGGAAAGAAGTGGAGCAACTGGTAAAATGGTGTAAAGGCAACAATCTGTTTCTAAACATAGATAAGAAATGATTGTTAACTTCAGGAAGGCCCATGCTGTGCACTCCCCACTGTACACTGAGGACTCAGCACTAAATATCTTGGTGTCACCTGACCAATGATTTCACCTAGACCTTCAACACCAACTCTTTGGCTGAGAAAGCACAGTAGCATCTGCATTTCTTATGGCCAAGAAAGAGGGCAAGCCTCCCATCTGCATTTCCTCACTGCATTCTACAGGGGAACCATTGAGAGTGTCCTGACCAGCTGCATCACTATCTGTTTTGGGAATTGCAACATCTCTTGTCCCTGCAGAGGATAGTGAATATAGCAGAAAATATCATCGGGACCTCTCTCCCCTCCATCCTGGACATTTTTCGTAAGCAATACATCCACTAGGCCTCTAGCATTGTGGGGGACCATTCTCATTCACACAAAGGACTATATATCGGAGTTCTGTCTGAAGATACCACACCATCCGGAAAAGCTCTGTAACAGCTTCTTCCCCCAAGCTGTAAGATTCCTGAACTCCCTGTAGCTCCCCACCATGACCAGAACATACTTGATCCAGACACTTTAAACAGACACCCTATTTAATACTTATGAAGTCACTTTAACTGACACTTGAACCAGTCACTTTATCTATGTTTGTACTATGGTTATGTTTCTGCTACATTCCTACTACTCTTTTTTACCTTTCACCTATTTTATAGTAAATTATTATACCACAACTTGCCTAGACAATTTACATACCATATTTCTACTGACTTGTATATATTGTCATGTGTATGAGGTGTGCCTGCACTCCTGTATCGTGTCTTGTGCACTATGTGTGGTTCATGTCTATCCCCCATGCTTGCACTCATGTAATTAATCTGAACTTTACCCCTGTAGTTGTTTGTGTATGTACAACACCTTATGTTTTTTTTTGCATAATGGTCCTGGAAAACGACGTCTCATACCACTGTAAACTAGTGTATGGCTGTTATGACAATAAAGACCCACATGACTTGACTTATTTGTGGACGTACATGAAGGGAGAGGAGTTGTGGAAGAAGGCACACACAATTTCTTAAATTAATTATTGAATAATTCAGTATATTGTCATGATTCTGCCCCTCGCTGCAACACGGCATGCACCGTGGACTCTGCCGCATGCACCGTGCTTTCAAGCCACTGAACATGCTCCTGTTCCAGTCACGCTCACAGCTCAAGTCACAGAATCTGCTCATGTTCCAGTCACGCTTACAGCTCAAGTCACAGAACCTGCTCCTGTTTCACTCGCAGCCATAGAACACATCCTGGTTCAAGTGTCCTTAGTTAAGCCTGCCTCAATGCTTGAGTTCCTGAGTGCAGCCTTGGGGGGCCGCAGTGCTCAGTATGGTGGTGCTGGAGGTACAGTTCCCAATCCAGACTGACTAAGGTCTCGCACTGACTGAGTTGCTCTCTGACTGAGCACTTCATCATAATGGGTGTGATCGCAACGGGATAATAGTCATTGAGGCAGGACACTGAAGACTTCTTTGGCATGGGAACGATGGTGCTGGCTTTGAAACATTTCAAGTCAAGTCAAGTCAAATGACCTTTATTGTCATTTCAACCATATACATGTAGTACAGTGTACAGTGAAACGTTTCTCCTGGACCAAGGTGCTACATACAAGACAACACAAGCACAAAGTGCATGTGTGCAAACATGTGCAAACATGGCAAAAACAACATAAAGTGCAAAGTGTGCAAATATGCAAACAGTGCAGACATAAGACAAGACAAAAACAAGACAGAGCAGCGCTAATCCAAATGTGATGTGCAAAATTATAGAGGTGCAAAATGTGCAGAGTTTTGGAGGTAGCCCGGCTAGCTGAGTGGCGGCGTCCGGAACTCTGTCGCTGAGCTATGTCTCCGTGAAAACAATGACGCAGCACTCCCTAAACTCGCGCTGGGTAGTCCGCTGGAGTCGGATATAGTCCAATTTATTTGTCCAGAGAACAGACATTGGAAAGTGCCACGGTTGGTAGGGGCGCCTCGGCTAGGATTAACTCTTAGCCTAGCACAGACCCCCGCCCGCTTGCCGTGCTTCCGCTTCCTCGCACACCGCTCTCGGCGGACCCCCCACGGCCGCTGACATCAGGCGACGCCGAGGACTGGAGGCCTGGTTTCCGTACCAACCCGAGGACGCGTAGCGTTTCCAAGAGGTCACCCTGCAGGTCAGTCTTTGAGTATTCGTTTATGTCCAGCAATGTTTCTAGTGGGTAGACATGAACACCATTTATTTTGGTGTCCATGTGCCATTGGAGTCGCTCCAAGAAACAAAATAACACAGAAAAACACCATTTTCGGATCCGGAGTTGCCGCTGCGTGCTACTGCCACGCCGCCATGACGTCATAGTCCATATAGTAGTCCATATAGTAGTTGATGACAGTAGTTCATATAGTATAGTAGTCCACTATAAACTGGACTACTACTTCCAACTTCAGCAGACTACCCAGCACAAGTTCAGAGATGCATCTTTGTTTTCACGGAGACATGGCTTAGCGACAGAGTTCCGGATGCCACCATTCAGGTAGACGGGCTCACTGCTTTTTGTGCTGACAGAAAAGCAACTCTGTGTGGTAAGACTCACAGTGGTGGCTTATGTGTTTACATCAACACGGACTGGTGCAAGAACGCTGTGCTAGTTTCTAGTCACTGTTCATTGCTTGTGGAGTTTGTCAGATGCAGACCATTTTATTCAGAATGATAGTAGTGCTCAGGGAGATGAAGATGTCAGTGAGAACATCTGCCAGTTGGTCTGCACATTCTCTGAGCACAGAGCACCTCCTTATCATTAGTGCTGGGGGGAATGTATGCTCCAACAATGAGCACGGTGGTGAATTCTCGAGGTAAATAAAATGGTCTGCATCTGACATTGACATTGTTCTATTAGGTAAAGGAGCAGACCTGGAGGGTTCTCAGGCATAGAATGTTTTGGTAAACTGGGATGTTCGGATGCTGTCCCCCCCTCACACGTTCACTGAGGTTTGTTGACGGTGGAGTGGCTGACCGTTTTATGTCCCAGGGTGCCCTCATGTCTGTGTTACCTTCTGTCTCTCCCTTTTACTTATGCTGTCATAGCTAGCCTTGCTAGAGTTCCTGCTTGCATTCAGCACAAGATATATTCTGTTCCTTAACCATTACGTGACCATGAGCATACCTAGCAATCTGCTTTTTCTCTTTTCTCTACTCTCTCTTCTTTCTCTCTCTCTCTGTCTGTCAAGCTGCACATGATACTACTGAGATTCCCATGATCCTGAAGATGGCATTGGACTTCTGTTGACAAGCACGGTTCTACTACAATATCAATCAAATAACTATGAAAGGTCTTGCACTCAAATCTTGACCCTATTACAGAAGCGTGTAAGTTGTAATCGCAGTATCCACCCAAATGAGGATGGGTTCCCTTTTGAGTCTGGTTCCTCTCAAGGTTTCTTCCTCTTGTCGTCTCAGGGAGTTT
>JAQQZR010000003.1:18024284-18037617 GCA_030068235.1 Notoglanidium macrostoma | reverse complement strand
CGGAGCACCCGGAGGAAACCCACGCATGCACGGGGAGAACATGCAAACTCCACACAGAAAGGCACCCTGGGTGAACCAGGGATCGAACCCAGGACCTTCTTGCTGTGAGGCAACAATGCTAACCACCACACCACTGTGCCGCCCAATATAATACACTTAAATCATTAAATCATTGTGCCATGTCTAAATTAAAGGAGTATTACTACAATATATACATTGATTGTCATTTTTGACAGGATTGACTCCATATACATAACACGCTCTTTGGAAGACAGGCATAAAACAAGCCCTTCCTGTGAGCATCTCAAAAAATGCAACACCAGCACTTTCCAAGCATCATTTTACAGAAACTTAAACCTGAATTATGTATTGTGGTCAAATGACACCAAATTATTTTTTGCCCATGCACCCCATCAGTATGTTTGGCAAAAGGGGAGACAGCTTTTAAGCAAAAGCACCTGGATCCACTGTAAGAGATTTGGGGTGTATCGTGGCAAGTGGTCTATGACATTATCAGTTCCGTTAAGCAGGACATTTTAACCAAAAATCCTGATTCCCTTTGCCTTTGCCAGGAGGTTCAGACATGGCCATGGATAGAGCTTTCTACAAGATGATGAAACAATCAGTGCATATTGTCAAGCTAAAAATATGGAGCAAACAAAAAGAACAATGACCCTCTACCACTGTTTTCCAGTCATGTTGGGCATTACAGGAATAGACCAAGTGTTGTTATTCTATCTATGATAAGTTTTCCCCTATTTCAGTTTCTTACAGCAGTCAACAATTAATAACAGCTGTTTGAGTCATATCAGTATCTTTTGTAAATTTTGTAGTATATGGCACATGACTAACAATTTTCATACTCATCAAACTATTTAATGAGCCCCTCTTCCCCTATGAATAGGGGCTTTGTCATCCTGGAAAAGACCACTCCCTTCAGGATAAAGGTGATCAGTCAGAATAGCTGTAGTTATTTGCAGTGACCCTTCCTTATAGATCTAAATGTAGACATCACTGAACTTATTCACTGAAACACTAGCCTGTTGAAAAGGATTTTTGAGTGAAGTTCCTGTCCTCTGTGCTCCAATAATGAGCACTCTCTTTCAGTCATTATGTTTCTCCACTGATTTACTCAGCTTTCCTGTATAGATGCCAAAATAACAAATGTAGTTCTCATTTATTCAAGCCTATATAATCAAAGAAAGTTTTACCCTCAACTTAGTTCATTGACATACAACTTGTCCTAAGACTTAATAGTATTTACAAATATTTAAATTATATAATTTTGTAAAAATATAAATAAGTTAAAGTTTGGATCATTAGTTTTCAATTTTTAATACTTTTCTATTTCTCTTATTTTTGCAGATGTTATAATTAAAACAAGAGGCACAATTCTACATCCAAATAATAATACCACCTTATTCAGTAAAGAGAAGTAAGTGCTACATGTGTTTGCAGCCCAGGAAGGCCCCTTGTTTCAACTAGTGTGTTGAACCGCAGTCAAAACAAAAACAAATTTAATAAAAACAAATCTAATTAGGCATAGGATTACAATAGTGATTTAGTTCATTTGGAGTGAAGAAAATAAGGTTAATTTAAATAGGTTAATTTAAAATGTCTTTCCTGCTACAGGGGACATATACTAAGTATGTTGGACACATCTGTGAATGTTCAACAAAATATTTAAGAACCAAAACAGCTATTCTAAATTGTGCCTAAGTTGTGAGTACCACGACAAGGAACACAGTGAAAAATTCATGCAAGGCTTGCATTCAGATTTTATTTTTGCAATCTATAATGAAGCATTATTTTATATACTCAAATCCATTAATTGTAATATGAACAATATAATTCTCTAAACTATATAAAAAATTATTTTTACAATATAATTTTATAATTATATCTTTCAAGGTAGCCATTTCACAGATATGTGACTATCTTTAAAAAAAATGCATGAAAAGTTTGTGTGATGAATAGAAATATTGGAACCATATATTTGGAACTCACCTTTTGGTCCACGATTGAGCAGGCAATCTGTTTGACATATGTAATATCCGCTGTTTGGGGCAGTAGCACTGACTCTCGTGTCAGTCCTATCTGGATAATGAAAGACACTCCAGCTGGTGCGGGAGGCATGACGGACATATTGGTGCCACTGGGCCCTTGAGAAAGCCCTGTCTCCACAGCAGGGAAGCCTGGTGCATAGACAGGAGGCAATGATTCTGGTGTGGCATGCTGTGTCTCCATAGACCCAGGGGGAGAAGAACCACCTGGAGGGAAGAATAACTGAGATAGGGGTGCTGAGGGCATTACAGGGCTGCTATTGGCCATCCTGAAATATTATAGCCAGTCAAAAAGTGGAGCAAGACCAAGGGGCGTGAGTGAGCAAGTACACAGACAGGCCAATACACCGTTCACTCACTCAAACTTTTGCAATCCTGTTTGTGGAGCTCTCCTAACACGATGGGGAAAAAATATATAAAATATAAGGTACGACTTGTAGCTTTCTTCACAAAAAGATTCTCATTTTATAAAGTAGGGAGACAAGGAAAATAGATAACTAAAACTTAGCTTCTAAACAGAAAGCCTACCTCCTCCTTCTCACCCTAAGGCTCCCCCTACCTCTTCCTGTGCTGTTCTTCTTAAGCTGCTTCGAGAGAAAGTCCAAACTTCAGAAGGAACTCACAATAGGAAAAAAAATGAAAAAAGTACAACAAAGATCAAGAGGAAATAAGATATTTCGCATAAGCTTGTCCAAACAAGATGGCTTCCTAATACAGGAAATAGTGAAGGCAAGAGAGAATGCCTGGTTAAGCTTGCTTTGCAAGTTGAACCGTTTCGGTTTCTTGTCTAGTTGAGTTGAACAGTACAGCCTTGAGAATGTGTAGACACTCCCTCTCTTGTCTCCACCTCAAACTGTGCTTGCCAGAGGAGGAAGTGAAGTGACAGACAGTGCCCTCAGCCAATTGGCTAGAGTAGGAGTTGTAAAGGGGCCTTTCTTGTTCCTTACAGTCTCATCTGCCCCTCCTCTTTAAACTCATTTGTTTGATTTTTTTACTCCCTACCCAGGAAAAGGCCTGCCCTTCTTTATTTATCTTTGGGCTTGTCAACAAGTTATTCTTTATCTAGAACAGTTTTATTGCTAGAATTTTACATTTCTCTCCGTATCTCATTTGGCAGTCCCTGTGCCTCTCTAACCACATATTAGCATTCTTCTGTATTCAGAATGTGGACACTTAAGTCAGTGTGACAGAGAGAAGGGTACTCCACATTGTCATTACAATAATGGGATAGGACTCACTTCAAAAAGGATACAGAATATGCAATCTGAATGCACAAATAAAGTGCAAGTTATTTAAATAAAAATATTTTATTTATATTAAAAAATAAAAATATTTTTTATGGCTTATTAGTCATTATTATAAATCATTCTACTTCTATAACCATATGCTATAAAGTCAGACAGTGCTACATGTGGTAAGTTTCATGTATTAAACTGAATTTACCTAATTGAACTGTTCAATAACCAATACTTGAACTATTCTTAGCAATTGCTGTCTAAATCCTATCCAAGGAAGAACCTTTTAATTAACTTTGTTAGATATAAATAAAATAATAAATATAAATCATGAAAATAATTAAAAAAATTGTCAATCAGGAGAGGGGTACAAGGACATGTTTAAACATTAGATCCACCAAGCAACACTGTGAAGGTCATCATCAACAAGTAGAGAAAACCAGGCACTCCAGTGACATCAACAAATACAGGATGTCCCTCCAAATTTGACAAAATGACAAGATGAAAATTCACCAAGGAGTCTGTCAAGAGATCTGTGGCAACATTAGAGTTGCTGTGGGCAAGCACTAGTCATATGTGCTTATGAGAAAATGAGATCTCTTGTATTCTTCCATATTAGTTGGAAACCCTTTCTCAGAAAAACCAAACATCCAAGCCTGTCTAAATTTAAAAGATATATTTGGTGCAAAAACAAGGCAGTTTATCACTCAAAGAACACCATACAGCGTCATGCTATGGAGCTTCTCTTCAGCTGAAACTGGGGCTCTAGTCAAGATAGAGGGAATTGTGGATACCCCAAATATCACCTGGAGAAGACTCACGTAGGCATGGGAAAAACATGCAAACTCATGCCAATGCTCATTTTTATATGTTCTTTATTAAATTCAATATCACACCATGTTGGCATGTGATTCATTAATTCTATGCATATTCACATGTCCCATTATGAAATTGTGCATACTTATGTAACCAGGTTATTCTAGGTTTTATTTCCTTTTTCTTTTTAAACACTCTTATTTGTTTTTCACTAAAATGTTGTTGGTTGCTATACATATAAAACATTAAATGTGGAAAATGAACCAACATGACTTTTCTTGGTTTAATTTTCTGCATCACAAAAACAATTTTATCAGGGGGTGTAGATTTATATATCCACTGTACATTCCCTTTAAAAAAATATCTTGAACTGAGCAGTGAAATTAACTACAAGTGACATTTGAATGGATTAATGTAACTGCTGTTTAACATAAAGCATGCACTGGACAGAACTGATAACTGTTTTAGAATTAAAAGCAATATGCAATGTTACTGGTTAAGTCTCTAAACATTTTGTTCAGGCTTAATATGATTTTCAGAAGCCTGGCTCTAAAAATCTCCAGGTTTGTATGCATTTCACACACAGAAAGATCAGCATAAATCTAATGAATCCATCTACTCTACTGCACATGAGTATCTTGATCCTATGTATATATATATTCCTTTTTCACATTCTCAAGAGAAACATAAGAAGCACACAATGCAATATTGCTATATTGCACGCCGTATAAAACCATCTTTATTATTATTTTATTATTTTTGAAATAAACTAGAACTGCAAACTAAAACAAAATTGGAATGACAGGAAATATGTAATAGTTTAATTTGATAGAAGCTATAATGCAGTTAAAAAATATGTACAACAAAAAAATAAATAAAATGCAGGCCTTGATCCTTTGGTGTTAAAGGATAATGTTTGAATGCACACAGTGATAAATTGCCATAAACAGTATACATTAAACAGAAAGTACTTTGATCTTGGCATTGGATTAACTTGCTTTTAAATATCTCAAGTTTTTAAGCTTTCTAACACCTTTACATTGCATTGCAGGTTTTAAGCCTAGTAAAAATTATTTGTTCACTTATGATACTACGGTCCTCTTAACAGTTATATTAAGGATGGTAATTCATATAAAGAAAAATAACTTATAATGTTGGCAAGAGCAGAGTGTTATGCTATGACAGCTGCTTTTAAAATATATATTCTGATTAATATATCCTAATAAACCTAAAGAAATATAGTTTTCTGAAAATTTTATATGCAAGCATATAGATTATAATCTATAGGAAAAAATGTGGCGAAAATTTCGTTCAACTTCATTTTCAGTTACAAATGTAATGTGGTATCAATTAATTAGTGTTATGTGATAACCACTTAATTTGTAAAAAAAAAAAAAATTAAAAAAAAAAAAAATTTACTTAAAGTTATGAACTTAATGCAATAACTGGACAATTAACTTGCACTACAGTTACTCAAGGGATGATCATCATACTTCATTATAACCACCCCAATGGAGATTGTAAAACACTTTACTTGGACACACCCTGGAAGTGAGTTTTACCTGATTATTAGGATGGACAGAAATCTGAATTAGTACAATACCTTTTTGTTACAGTTGTTCCAAGTGAGAGTAAGTTCCTGCATTCAGTCTTTTATCTTTGGGCAGCTTACCAACTAGCCTCCAGGAATTTCTCATATACCACTGAAATCAAGTTATAGGACATAAGTAAACAAAGCAGCATTGAAGGCATCAAAAACATGTCCTTTGACCTCTGCTGTCCACAACTATCCAAATGCTACAAAAGGGTGATTTTCTATCCCTTCTATCATATGGTTTCCTCCATTATGCCATTGTCTATGAAGAAGAGGTAATTGCATGTGCTATATATCAGTTTCCCCAGAAGGCTCTGTTGTTTTCCATGACCTTTGGAGACCTTTTTGCTGGACTATTGGGAAGCAGATGAACATTTTAACGTAACCAGATGTCTCACTCGGTGTTCTCCAAATTTTAAGGCATCGTTAAACACAAAATGCTGCTATAGAAAACCAAAGTTCTTATACAACACATTGGCTGATAAATCACTCTGTCACTAATGATAGTGTATAATAGTCTGCAGGATATTTTAACCACAATAGAAAAGCAGTATTCTCAAATAATGCTGGTTTTAAAATAATAGGGCTTAGCAGGGGAAATCCTACTTATTATCAAATTACTTATTACTACAAATTACTTATTCACCTTTTTTACTTTCCATCATTCCTTTGTTTCATTCAAACATTTACTCATACTCCAGTGCACAAAAAAAACAAAGCACACCAGAAAAAGTCTGAAGTTCATTCAGCTGTTCTTTTGAAACAAGCAATGGCAGGAGTATTGCAGAGGTATGAAAGGGAAAAATAATACTTCCAACACTTCTTTGATACTGCAGAATTTAGCACCAAATTTTGAGACAGTGGGCTTTTGTGCATATGAAAATTATTTCTTTGTAGCTGCCCAGCAAACTTTCTCTGATTACAGATATAAAACAGTAAGTTTGTAGCAAGCAGATTATTACTGAAAATGTGATCATGACGGATATGAAAGTATGGTGGTGAATTCAAATATACACACATGGATAAACATGCGCACACATATATGATGGTATGAGTCTAATGCATGTACAACAGTCACTTAATTGTTTGTTTTCATAAAGATATGATTTCAACAAACTACACAGACTGAAAAAAGAATCAGATAAAGTAACTATCCCCATTCTGTACAGATTTTCAAAAACAAAGGAAAGCAATGGCATTACAGACATGGAGTGCAGTGTCTATTACTGTTGTAGTGCAGTATTCATTCTGTTTGCTTTGTGTGCAGATAATGTAAGTTTGGACTGAGGATGGTTTTGAATGCCACATTTCTCTCCCAAGAGTGAATGTGAGAAAGGGAAAACACAGAGACACTATAGTGATGCAACAACTGACAAAGGTTATACAGTATCCCACTCAGTTATATAAACAACGCAACCTAGATCTGAATCCTAATTAAATCATAAAAATGATGTTTAATAGATATTTTTTTTCTTCTTAAGATTCCAACAGCGGTCTGTCATGGTGTAAAAATTAGTAGTGTGCTATGCCATTTTCAAGTGAAAAGTGACTAATGTATGGCACGTATACCTACACTAGGGGGCAGTGTACACCAAATAGGAGCAGAGTAGAAGAAACAAGAGGTGCTTTACCACCAGTGTTGTTTTCCCTCCTATGTTTTGTATTTCATCTGGTAATTGTTTGGAAATGGCTATTTCACAATTTTCAAAACCTTTTAAGTTTGTTTAGGGAACTGGGGAACTGTATGCTTTGTCTGTGCAGTAGAAAATAAATTCATTGATAGTCACATTTTTTTTTTAAAGAATACTGAATTTAAGAATACTGTAATCAATTTACCTAACTTAGGATAAATCTTTCACTTGCAGCCATATGAGGACATGTCACAATAAGTAAAAGATTAACCTTGTGTGTGTATTGTGTGTAAGAATTATGCAAATCTAACCAGAAATTACTGAATAAGAACCATCATGCTCCAAGTATCAGCCTGCGATTTTCATATGGATGCATTACTGTTGCTACAGTGACAGGAAGAACGTTTATAGTGTGTAATTAGTGTACTGCTTTCCAGGCTGCCTTACCAACCACAATGTAAAATGTTTAGGTATGGGGAAATCCTATTTACATTAACCAATAAAGTTTGAGAATAAGATGTCATGACATAGTCAAATGAAGATCTTGGCGAGGGAGTCCGCTCCAGCACTGGCAATGAGAGGCTGTGAAGGGTGGAAAGCCACATCATGGATAGCCTCATCATACTTCTTCCTATGGGCTGTGATTTCCTGCACACATGTGCGATTGTCCAGCATCCACAATCGAACTGAGCAATCATGACCTGAGGTAAAGACAGGGTGAGTATGTCTGTTAAAGAGGATACTGAATTTTTGTTACAGAGAAATTTAAATGACACAGAAGGTGAAGGAAGCTTGTTCCTAGCTTCTAAAGCAGTTAAAAATATAGCAATTGACATGGAGCACCATTTAAAATACCAAATAATGAATATTATATTTAATAGTTTCAATGCCAGAAAGGGGGGACAATTTAGCTTCATGGCCATGACTGGGTCCAATCTTTGTCCAGACTGATACCCAGCACTTCTGAGGTGTGTGCCACGTTTTGTGAGCTTTCCAACATGACAGCATCAGTGTGGCACATCTTGACTTAGCAATATTTTCCCCACTCTTTGTTCCAAAACCATTCTAGAGCCTTCAAACTGAGGGCATTTCCTGTGCACAGCTTCCTTAAGGTTACCCTACTGCATTGTAGTTGGATTCAGGTCTGGGCTCTGGCTGGGACATTCACAAACATTGATCTTTTGGTTAAGGCATTCCTATGTTGATTTGTATGCCTGTCTTGGGTTACTGGTGCACTGAAACATGAAATTTCTCTTCATCTTCAGCTTACTAGCAGACACCTGAATGTTTTGCACTAAAATTGACTGGTAACTGTCATTCATAACTCCCTCCACACTGATAAACTCCCAGTTATGACTGCAGAAAAGCAGTTGTCAAGCATGATGCTGCCACCATCATGTTTCACCTTGGGTATGGTGTTCTTTTGTTAATGTGCTTTTTTTTTTTTTGCACCAAACATTTTATGAAATTATTATAACTTTTGGAATCGTTTCATCAGACCATAACACACTTTGCTACATGGTTTAGGGTGATTTAGTGTGAAATTCAAAGTAGCAAAAACCAGAGAACAGAACAGTGCCAATAACCAGAATAGCAAACGCATAAATCTAAGGCTTGGCAGTAGCAGACAAAAGCACTGAAACTATTGTTTCACAAAGAGTAATTGTGTGAGTGAGTATATGAAGAGTCTATGGCATGGTAACTAATTGAATGCAGCTCGGAGACTGTGTGCATGGGAGAGTGGCATGCAGCCATGTTGCAAGCACTCATGGGAATTGGAGTTTGTTGTAGAGTCCATGGGTACAGACATGACACTGATAGAATAGGGCTTTATAGTATCTACAGTGCATTAATGGACAGTGAACTGAACCTTTGAAACAAACCTTGATTCATTGGAAATACTGTTTTCTCCAGATGGATACATGATTTTTTTTAAAGACAGCAACCAGGTTCACATGAGAAGTTAAAATGAGTTGACTCACTGCATTGCCCTCAGCAACACAATATTCAATGTGATGTAAATAATTTTTTTTTCCCTTACAAAATTTGTGGCTCTTGTACTGTCAACATTTGTTCGTATTGGTATTGCCAGTCAGTCATCATTAGAATAAACACAATCTCAAAAAATTAAGCATGATGAATACAGCATTCTGGCAAGCAGAGAGTTTGAGCTTAATTGTAAAATATCATATAGAACTTACTACTGTATTAAGTGTTGTCCAGTGAAATTAGTGAATAAACCCCCCCGAAACATTTTTGCAAGCAATACATGCATGTTGCCTTAGGGGCTGAGCCCCTCTAAAGATTTTATCCTAGAATTGCCATTGGTAGGTCTCTTGGTTAAGTTTTGTCTTGTTCTTTTTCAAATTTTGGAGGGACAGCCTGTTGTTTTAATGTCACTGTGGTGCTCCATTTTTTCCACTTGTTTTTGATGGCCTTCATGGTGTTCCATGGTACATTTTGGAAATGTTTTGGAAATTCTTTTATATCCCTCTCCTGGCTGATATTTTCCAACAAATGGGATACCATACAGGCTTAATAAGCTCTTTGTGGACCATGGCTTCAGAAGTCAGATTAAATTAAGAAGATGTAAAGAAAGTCCTACAGAAACAGCTGGTCTTTATTTGACATAGCCACATCCCTAATTATTAAAGGTTGTACACACTTATGAAACCAGGATATTGTACCTTTTTTCTATTTTTCCCGAAAATATTTGTTTGTTTTTCACTTAATTTTTATATGATGTAATTTCACAATGAAGGTGGAAAAAGTTCTGACAATATATATTAGTTTACTTTTTACTTCACAAAAACCTGACATTTTAAGAGGGTGTGTAGATTTACATATCCACTGTAGCTGCAAGCAGGGACTTGCCTGAGTCCAAGCACCAAGGGGGCAGCAATGTCAGTTACAAGACATCACAATGTGGTATCAGTGAAGACAACCCATGGTAAATGTCATCTAAAAGCAATAAACTGTTACATGTTTAATGGTTTAATTAATTTTACATGAGTATCACTTCCTGTTACCAAGAGAAGATGCTATCAATATGTTGGCATGTTAAAGGCATGAGAAACAGTACATTAATACGCATCTTACATGTCATTACCATTGCATGATGCATTGTGGAATAACTAAGAATGACTTTCTGTTGTGCCATTGTAAATTGTGTTGCCATGGCATTGCAATTTAACATATAATCAATAAAATAAAAACTTCGCATTTTTAATATTGTCAGTTTGCTCTCACAATATTGAAGTGAGTGTGTCACATTCATGTGAATTTTTATTATTTTTGGAGGAGACCAAATGTACTATGAATCTGATCTATGAGGAGTACTGAAAAGATTTGTTCATAAGCCACACTTCCTGTAAGCAAGTAATGGAATTATTACAGTGATTACACAATTTAATACATATTCCTGCACAACAGTGGACCTTTATTTAACATAAATAGTAAGACTTCAAGTAAGGTGTAGTAAGGTGAAACATCTAGGATAAATATTTTAAAAACTTGGTGTATAGGCATAACTGTGTTGAGTTGGCACTACTATGACAATGAACTACTTATTTCATATGCATATAATTATTCCCCATCATTTTGCACACTTACAACCTTTTTAATAATGACCAATGCAGTCTACCAAAACCAGCACATATTATCAGAGGTTTGTAAACAGGTGCAGAACAATGTGCCTTGGCAATCAAAATATTCTTCCGGTAATGTCTTCCTATCTCCCTTCTACTACATGCCTGAGTGCACAGTGGGACATTTGGAAGCATATAAATTTTTGGAAGCATTTAAATTAATAAGAAAATATTAATCTGAGCAAACAAAAATCTATTCTGTGCTCGCTGGCAGACACATGCGCACCCTCTCAGTGTCTCAATATATCTGCAAAATAAAGACATGCATTTTTCGGCATTAAATAATGGCGCAATTAGCACACATATCACACACATTAATAAATCACATTGGGTGATTCAATAAAATATCTCCTCCCCCAAATTTTGCTGTTTTAAAGGGAAACTCTTACATATACATATGCAATAAAGTCAGCGCAAACCATTAGTAAATCTGACCCTCTGTTGTCAGTGATGCTAGCAGTATGTCTAAAATGTGCATTTATGTGTCTTATTATTGTGCTATTAAACATTATAATGTAATAAAATGTATGTTTTAAAAAAAATCTTGTAACAACCAACCAATATTTGAATTGACTAAGATAAGGAAGTATGTTTTTTATACTCACTGCCAGAGATGAGGTAACTGCCTTTAGGGTCAGTGGTAAGGCAGGTGACTGCATCTAGATGAGCCACCATAGAGTGAATCACTTTCCCTGTAGGTAAATAGGTAAGTAGGCAGAAAGAATGGAAAGAAGTAGTTACAGAAGAAAAAAGGGAAGAATTAGAAGGAGGAACAAAAGAAACAATTTCTATATAGTTTAATATATTTGATTCCTCTTGTGGTTCTTTGATGTACACATTTTAACATAGATTATTTACAAACTGAGCTTCCCATTTTGATGTTTTGGACAAACAGGTATGCAGCTAATTACCTTATTGTTATTAATGGTAGCTGCCCCACAAAAATACCCAAAAACAAACATACCTGTCTTGTTGTCCATGAAGCAGATGGTACGATTCTCGTGGGCAGTGATTGAGATAGGTTGGGATGGATGGCTGACTACACAGTTAATCAGCTGACTGCCTGCAGAGTACAATAAACACATTATAGGTTATGTTGGTATGCACACATGGCAATTGTGAAGCTCTATAATCCTGTAACGTAATAACTGGCGATTCAGGATGCGGGATGAGATGACATTTTCTATCATTATCATGTGAAGTTATGTCAAAGTAAATAAAAAATATATATATATTGTAATTGTCTTCAATAGAACACAACTGAACTTGCTAACTAACTAACTGCATGTCACTAAAAATTAGTTCTGGTTACATACCGAAACTGTAGTGGGGCTGCACTATCAAACTAAAACTTACCCAAGTTTTAGTATATAAGATCAACTGATTTTACTCATGTTCTTTAAGAAAAACCCTGGGAAAAATATCCTTCTTAAAATGGGGCACTGCTTTTAGCAGGTGCACTGTTCAATTGAGTCCTATTTGTATAGTGTTTTTAACAAGAGATACTGTCAAAAATTATTACAATTACAAACATCCAGATGTATATATAAACCCCTTATGAGCAACCAAGAGGTGACAGTGGTAAGAAAAACTCCCAGTGACAATAAAAAGAATCCTTTTAAGGATCCAGACTCAAAAGGGAGCTCATCCTCTTTTGGGAGACACTAGTGATAGTGATGTTATAAATCATTACACTAAAAGGTGTAGAAGAGTAAAGGTAAACAGCACAAAGTGTGTTCAGTATGAGATTATTGGAGAAATAAAACTGAATTGGACTGAAAACTGAAATCACCAAAGTAATTAATTATCGGAATGATGGCATCAGCCATATCTCTGGTTCTGCATTTTTGTTCATTTTATTAAAAATCTGTCCCTTACCTATGGTCTACAGAGTAGACAGAATTAACCAATTTGATTTAATTCAGGTTGCTCACCATCCTTTTTCTGGGCCTCTAGGACCATGATGCTTTGCTCTGTGTTGAGGTCATAGAGGACTGTCTCACCAGCATCAAAGGACACAACAGCTTGAGACAGGTCTACGTTCCCAAAGGCAATGGAAGTAGGAGTTCCATGTTCTGTAGTAGAGAAAGTCTTTCTTATGCATCATATTTACAATATTTGCTGCCAGCATGAGAATTAATGTATGTATATATGCATGTATGTATCTAGATAAATATTTGAATCTAGCCGCTGTTTGTGGAAGGTTGGTAATATATTTATTATTTATTCATGTTAATGATAGAAAAATAATATATATTGATATTATATATAGACTTTCAAATCACATGAGCCAATATTTTATTCACAACAGAACATAGATAACATAACAAATGTTCAAACTGGGAAA
>JAQQZR010000003.1:17997773-18014233 GCA_030068235.1 Notoglanidium macrostoma | reverse complement strand
TTTGGTTTTGTGTTTGGTTGTGCACTATTTCCATTTATCACACGTTTAAAGGTATCCACATACCTCTAGACATAACAGGGGGGCTCCTCCTGAAGTCCACGCTCATCTCCACAGTTTTAAGTGTATTCAGCTCCAAGTTGTTCTGACACATAGAACACATCCCTATGGGGCCATGGCTGACTGTCTGGGTGCTGGATGTGATTTTCCACAGCTACACATGTCTCCTGCCTGTCAAAGTTTGTGATACACTGACAGATGGGGGCTGATACAGTGAGATGGGTGAGTTTGGAGTGAAGGCCTTCTGGGATGATGGTGTTGAACACCAAAGTCCACAAACAGTTGAAGTCCATAAACAAGACCCTAGCATATGTCCCTGGGGAGTCAAGGTGTTGCAGTAAGTAGTGCAGTCCCATGTTGACTGCATCATCCAGTGACCTGTTTGCCAAGTAAGCAAACTACAATGAGCCTGTGAAGTTCTTAACACAGGTCAACACCAGTCTCTCACCAGATATAATTATCACAGATGTCAGGGTAACAGGCCTGTAGTAATTTAGTTCAGTGATAGAGGGTTTCTTGGGGACCAGGATGAACAAGTAGTGCTTGAAGCAGGAGAAGACTTCCCACAGCTCCAAGGATCTGTTCAAGACCTGTGTAAACTCAAGTCAAGAGGCTTATATTGTCATTTCAACCATATACAGATGATAGAGTACATAGTGAAACGAGACAACATTCCTCCAGGACCAAGGTGCTCAAAACAATCCTGAAGAGCAGAGATGACTCCTGCTGGCCAGGTTCTCACCTGCTTCAGAACCAGTTTGCAGTGTCTGACGAGCGGTCTGTATGCCGGCACTAGCATAACAGAGATGTGGTCTGAGTAGCCGAGGTGGGGGTGTGGCACCGCTTGGTACGAGCTGGGCATGTTTGTGTAAACAAGTTCCAGCGCGTTTGTCCCTCTCCACAGTCCACATACTGATGGAATTTCAGGAGCGCTGACTTGCTCCCAGCTTTTTTGATTTGCATCATTGAAATCTCCAGCAACAATAAACAGTACATTGGGGTGAGCATTCTGCAGATCGCAAATAGCCCTATACAGCTCACAGAGTGCCTCTTTAGCATTATCGCTGGGGGGAATGTACACTATGACAATGAGCACAGTGTTCGATGCAGACCATTTTATTTACCATGGGAATTCACAAGTCACAAACTCCACCAGCGATGAGCAGTAACTAGAAACTAGCACCAGTTCTTGCACCATTCCATGTTGATTTAAACACACAAGCCACCACCGTGAGTCTTACAGCACAGATCTGCATTTATTTCAGCACGAAACACAGTGAGCCCTTCTAGCTGAATGGCAGCATCCGGAACTCTGTCACTGAACCATGTCACTGTGAAAACAAAGACGCAGCAATCTCTAAACTCGCACTGCGTAATTCGCTGACATCGGATTTAGTCCAGTTTATTGTCCAGGGAGCAAATGGCGGAGAGCAGAATGGACAGAAGAGCCGGCCGGCTGTGATTAGCTCTTAGCCTAGCATTGACCCCCGTCCGTTTGCCGCACTTCCACTTCCTCGCGCACCACTTACAGCGGACCCTCCCTCGGCCACTAGCATCAGGCAACGCCGAGGCCTGGAGGTTTCCATGGCAACCTGAGAATGCGTAGCATCTCCAGCAGATCATCCTGCAGGTCGGTTTTTGGTTGGTCCTTAAACTGTAGAAGTGTATGGCATTGGTAGACATGAATAGCATTTTGTTTTGGTGTCCATATGTCATAGGAGTCACGCCAAGACACAAAATCTTTGATAACATCTCGGATCTTCTTGGAAGAAAAAAGGTGGGCGCTAGCTGGTCAGCGCAGATAGAAGGGTGGCAACGCCTGGACCTGGTGCCTTCCTTGTCTTCTGAAGAGCCGCCTCACATCATCTTCATAGGTCCTAAGTGCAAGAGGGGTCTCCATGAGGAGGGGAGATGGATGGCAGGAGGTGCTGATTGTGTGAAGTAGTCGGCAAGGGATGTGAGAATGAGTTTGTCGAACCTGCAGTAAAACACGTTCAGGTCATCAACCAGTTCTCTACAGTGCAGGAGGACGATCTCCTTTAGTTATGGATGTCCTGCAGACCTCTCTACAATGAAGCAGGGTCATTAGCTCAAAATCTGTTTCCAACTTTTCAGTGTAGCACCTCTTTGCTATAATGAGCTATCACGGCCAGGTTTTGGTGTAGCCCTGGGCAGCAGATCTGGAAAAGTCTGTATTTGTTCTGTTGAGTAGCAGCAGTTCATCAATCTTATTGGCCAGAGAGAGGACATTCATCAGGTGTATTTAAGGGAGCGCAGTTCACAATCTTTGTGGTCACTGTTTTTGAAGCTCTATGACTTGCTTCCCTCATCAGCATCTCCTGCTACTCCCATAGAGAGTTGTGCCACTGACTGAAAGTTGTGCAAAACTCTCCGGGTGGGTGAAAGACGGTGAAAAAGTTTGATAAGTGAATTGTCAGCTGTGTAAAAGTTCCTCTCTGGTGTACATGATGAATGAAACAAAAACAGAAAAACTACCAGGGAGCACAATACCAAAGGCTGCCTTCCATAGCACCATCTTCCACAAATAAGAATTTTACTTTAAATTTAAATATGTAAATAGCTAAAGAGATTTACATATTTAAATTTAAAGGCACAACCCTCAAAATCAGCCTGTCCTTATCTGATTAGCATTGACAAAAAGGAAGAAGAAAGTGTTATTACAATAAAATAAATACTCACAAACTACAAAAGCATCTCAGGGAATAATGCAAAATAATTGAAAAATGTAGGTCATGTCCCCTTTAAATCATTTTTTTCTTTTAAGCTATATTTTGCAGACCTTGATTCTTTATGCTTTTGTGCCTATTTTATCTCTGTAAAGCACATTGATTGGGCTCCGTGTATGTTATATAAATGCTATATAAATAAACTTGATTTGACTTGAAGTGGTGAAAAAGAACCCTCCTCAGTAACGTTAGTGCTTACCTCTAACAAATTTATCAGAATCACACCAATACTACGGTCAGTTCAGAAAATGTCAAACTACATGTTATATCTAAATTGAGCATCATGAAAAAATGTTAATGTTAGCTGATGAGCTAATGGTACCTGAGGGCTTTGACTGGTCATGCAAGCTAACTAAGGTAAGGAGAAACTTATTACAATACTCAATACAGAATTTAAAGTTTTATTTTTAAAACATAGTGCTCCTAATGCCATTTACAAGAATCCACCATGCCTGAATCAAATGAATCAATCAGAGTCAGAAAGAGTGTCTGAAGGAGTGTCAATCACTGTGGGCACACGCTGTGGGCAGCCCCCTTCCTCTGTGCATGTTCTCACTCAGTCAAGCTAAATATCTTTGAAAGAATCCGCTGCCAATTTTATCAAGCCACATTGTACTTGACAGGTAATTACCCCTACTTGATTTATGTTTGATTTGATTTTGGAAAAAAAATTATCCACAATGTGAAGATGGTAATGGTTAAGGTAACACACTCCAGAACACATCTCATGTTACTCTGATGTTGCACTTAATCTAACATTAGCTTGTTTCTGATAGGAAAGGCTACTGGTTAGCATTGCTTTATTTGCAAGTTGCTGAAAATACCTTTGAAGTGCCCAAACAGTCGTATTGGTTTAGTCTTTGTCCTGATATTTGTGTGCCTCTGCTCTCACAGCTAAATGTTCTCATAAGTGGTTTACTTCTTATGTAGCACTATTCACGAGAATTTCTGTTACAAAGCAAACATTCAAGCACTGAAATAAGTGTGTGCTAGTTCTTTTGCCAAATGGATATTGTGGTAGATTGAAAAGCTTCAATTTTGCTTGTTTGTTTGCTAGCACTTTTGAAATTTCATAAGAGTAATGTCTAGCCTCAGCAGCTGTAAGCCACTTTCACAATGTAAAATGGCAACATAGTAGAGAGAAATCACTGCAGCATTTTTTAAACTTATGCTGGGTACAGCTTCATAAAAACTTAATAGCAGTCCTACAAACTGCATTTGAAGTTCAAATGCAGTCTGTAAGACTGGTGTTTATGTGTGTGCTGTATGCTGTTTGTTGCCATGGTTGCTAGCTTGTGTATGCATAGGCAGCCTCCTCTGCGGAGAGGGGCTTTGGAGGCAGGGTTGGAGAAAAGCTGAGAAGGAGGGGGAGGATCCTGGAAGTTCTACTTGTTCAAATGTTCAAGCTGAGTCCACTGTCTTCTGAATCCTTCCAACCGCAGCTTTAAACAACTTCACAAAACTGATTTTCCTGGTCATCTTTTGCTCGCAAATCATATTATGATATTCAGCAAAATATAAATATCAAAACTACAGATGCCTCTGAAAGTATTAGAACACCAAGACCAATTCTTTTGTTATTGCTATGCAATTAAGACAAGTGAATATTAGATCAAAAGATGAAAATGAGAATGAGAATTTCAGCACTCAGTTCCTTATATTTACATCTAGATATGTTAAGCAACTTAGAACATGGCACCCAGGGCTCAAAGAATGAGTAGACATTCAGAGCAATTAACTGTTTGAACAATCAATCAATCAATAACAGGGCACACCTGAGCAACAAGATGCACCTTGTTGACATGTTTAAATGTTTTCAATCATTTAAAGAATGAGTGGGTCCAAACAAAAGGTGATATGTTTAAAATTGTTCAACACATGTAGATAAATAAAAGGTAATGAAATCTGAAATTCTGACCTGTTGTCACCTATGCATCTTTTGATCTAGAACCCAAATGACTTGCCAAAAAAAAAAAAAAAAAAGAACTGGCCTTGACATTCCAAGTCTTTCAGAGAGCACAGTATAAGTGTTAATTTAAGAAGAACAGCCTAAGTGTTAGTGTTATTTTAAGAAAAATAGTCTATGCAGTCTATTACTATGCAGTCTGTTGAATGTATTGTTTGATGCACAGAAGCATCAAATCAAGAGAGTGGGCAGTTTTGCTTGTTTATTTGATAAAGTTCATATTACCCAAATCAATATGAACATGATGAATTGCACATTATAACAGTGACACAAACATTTTATTTTATCCATATTATGAGAATATGCTTAGATTTTCCTGACATGAGGGGACTTTCCTGACATAAGAATATGCATAGATTTTCCTGACATGTTATTGTATCCTGACAATAACATGTGGACTTGTACCCATACATGTTTGCATTTAAGCTGTATGTTTTTAGAGACATGTCAGACCAAACCTGACTAAATCAGACAAGATATCAGACATACTCTGGAGATGATCAGACCACTATTGCATTTCTCCTTCTTTTGTTTATTTCACTTCTTGTGCATACTTGCCTTGTACTTCTATAACTTGGCTCTTTGCTGGTCTCTCCTGGTCACTGATTCTGATTTCTGAAAGTGTTATAACAAGAGCCTCGTATCAGAAGATTCCATACCTAGCTCATGGCCATCTCCTGAAATGCATGCCTCCCCAGCCCCTTCACACTCTTCTCCTGAACCCAGGAAATCAAATTCGCTGAGGGCATCTTCTGAATCCTCATCTTCTTCATCCTCGGGGTCTAGACCTGTGGTCATGAGTTCTCCAAAAATCTGAACAAAAACAAAATATCTCATTACGGCTAAAAGGAGTTTTTATTGGGTGCTTTTGTACATTTTAAAGTGTAAGAATATGGGAATACACTAGGTGATCCGACTTGCTCCTGGTAGCGTTTGCCCCTTAAAGACCGGATCAATTGACCAGTGTGATCGCTCTGTAATGCTCCCAGGGGCGGTTCACTTGGACTGCTTGGAGGAGGTGCATCCGGGAGCAAATCAGTTGGGTTCATGTACTGTATGATCATTAACCGTACCCAGGCTCCGAATTTGAACAATATCGTGTGCATTTCAATTTGTTGGAGAATATTACGGTTAAAGACAGGTCTGTCTCCCCTTATTGATGAGCACTGATTTGTAGTCAGTGAGGAAAGCTGCAAATTCCTCCTGCAATGTCAGCTGCTTCAATGAAAATCATATCATTCATTTCATAATTAATAAATTTGTACAGCATGTGAAAAGGCTGTGTCACTGCACTCAAAATAATCCACAATATTAAAACTATGACGTGAGATCACTGTCTTTTATATAAGAGCACAGATACTAGGTTAAACCAAGCAAAAACAGTGAGGAGGAGTGCACAGAGAAAACACTGATTCTTAGAAACCCAGCACACCCAAGATTAGTGCATGTGCTTCTCACAGCACTGCACTCCTTTCACTGTTTCCTGTGCACTTCTCAGTTTACTGTTTTAAATTACAGGTAACGTTACTTATGTTTTGCCTTGATTCCCCTATATTGTAACAAACAGTGAACTTTTACAGAAGCAAGCAGAAAAGGGAGAATCATGCAGAAAGCAGTGAATGGAATGCAGGACTGCAAGAAGTGAACACACTTATCTCCACTGTGCTGTGATTCAAAAACACAGTGTATTTTCCTCGCTCCCCTGGTCACTGTGATGACATAAGCACCCCGTAGCGGAACGTATCACAACTGATAAGTCAGAATTTTTGTTTATGTCAGGCGGTGGACAGGGTATAAGGGCAAGCACAGAGTATGTTGCTCCTACAGTGAAACATGGAGGGGAATCGGTGACTGTATGGGAGTGTATTGGGGAGGAAGATCTGGAGACTTAGTCCAAATTAAAGGGATCATGAAAAAAAAAGAAGAGTATCACTCAATTCAACAACAATTCCTTCTGTTTTACATATCATTGGACAAAATTTCATTCTTTAACAGGATAATGATCCCAAGCATTCTTCAAAATTGTGCCAAAATTATATAAGGTCAAAAGAAAAGCAAAATGGTTTGAAAATTGTGTCTTAGCCTCCCCAGTCTCTAGATTTTTCTCCCATTGAGCTGGCATGAGATGAGCTGGACTGACAAGTTCAAAATGAGTGTCCTGCAAATGAGACACAACTTCGGGAAAAACAATTTTTGGAAATAACCTGCCATGAATCTGTGCTGCTGTGATAATGGTAAGAGGTAGTTATTTTGATGAACCTTGTATTTAGGCACTCACATTCATTAAATTGCATTTACAATGTATATCATTACTTTCCACTTCAAAAATGTGTACGTTTAAGTATTTCTAATATTTTCTTGAAATAAAAGTTTGACAAAATTATGTATCGTCATGCCAGAACTTTTTATATATGTACATACATACACATATTTGTATATATATTTATGTGTGTGTGTGTGTGTGTGTGTATGTATGTATGTATGCATGTATGTACGTATGTTTGTTCTTATGACGGCACTTCTAACCTTGCCTCTGGACTTCTTGTTTTTATGTGGTCCATCAATGCAATTTGTGGCTATTCCCTGGAAATCATCATCTTCATCACTGTCATCTTCATCATCACAGCTACGCAGGAAAGGAATTTTATCCAGTACTGACCTGCCAGTGTGCCCTGTAAAACCTTCCTTTCCAGCATTTCTGCAATTTATACAACAAAGACAAGTAGTACTCAATTGCTATTTCTGCACTGGAAGACAAACATAATATTGATGCCAATAATGCAAAAAACCTCCTTCCAGTTTGAATCCTGTGTCTATCTATGTACATGAAAATTTATTTGCTGGCATCTTACAGCTATTTTGGATTAAATGTCCTCAGAGCAAGATTATCTGTTGATCCTTTAAAGCCTATAGTCTAGACTACTTAAGGATCTAGAAAATTTGGAGACCACCATGTAGAATTTTCACCATGCAGATGTTATAATATTTCTCCTTCTCTCACCTTTTGATCTGCTCCTCTATCTGGCGTACAAGTAGGGAGTCTCCTCCACCATGGGGCTTGAGTTCTGGGGCAGTATCATGTGGCAGAGGCCCATTTACCTCAGGCTTACAGTGACCCAACAGAGACTTGATTCGTTTAGAGCGCATATTCAGTATAGTGTCAGAATAACCCACCTCTTCCAGGTACCTGTATATAACATTTGCTTAGCTGATCAAAAAATAAATTGCATTGCCTCTTACTGTTAAAGATATAGTGCAGATAGAGAAAAAGATATAGTACTAACTTGCGTAACAACTGACGACCATCCTTCCATGTCATTTGATTGGTTTTCTCGTCAAATTCTCCTTGACCATTGGGAACTGCACAACAAATATAACATCAATCTCATGGGTTATGATAATCCAGTATAGGACTAAGAAATAATAAGCAATAGTAGAATGCAACACCTTAAAATTAATATATGTATACAGTGTATATACAAAGTCTACACACCCCTATAAAAATGGCACATTTTTGTTTAATAAAAGAATGACACTATGATAAATCATGTAAATTGCAAAGTATAGAAATAAAGTGAAAAATAATCAGAAACTTTTTAGGGGGAAAAAAGAGAAATAGAAAACTTAAAGCAACCTAGTTGCATAAGTATGCATACACCTGAATTAATATTTGTTGAAGTACCTTTTGATTGCAAAGTATTTTTAATTATTACAATTAAATTATTAAAAAGTATTTTAATAAATTACAACACTACACCACTCATTCGTTTGGCTAAGAGTCTACAAGAATGGCACATCTTGACTTTGCAATATTTTCCCACTTTTTCATGCAAAAACATTCAAGATCTGTCAAATTGTGAGAGCATTTCCTGGTCACCCAACAGATTTTTAGTTAGATTCAGGTCTGGACTCAAAAACACTGATGATCTTTTGTTTATGAAATTCCTTTTCATCTTCAGCTTACTTGCAGGCACCTGAAATGTTTTGCACTAAAATCTACTTGTATTTATAGTTCTTCATGATTCCCTCTACCTTGATAACAGCAGCTGTAAATCATGATGCCGCCACCACCACGCTTCACCATGGGGATGGTGCTCTTTTTTATGATGTGCAAAAAACCCTTCTGGAAATACAGTATAATTATATGTTTTGGAATTGGTTTCATCAGTCCATACCACATTTTTCCACATGGTCTGGGGTGATTTAGTTGAGCTGGGATGTTTTTTGTGAGAAAGGACATCCGTCTAGCCACCATACCCCTTGACCCAGACGTGAAGAATACAAAAGGTTGTTACATGCAGAGAGAAACCATGGCCCTGTTTACACTTGGTTTTAAAACGAATCTTGAGCATTCAGGTCACAAATGGACTGCCAATACACATCAGCGTTTACACCTGTGTTTATCATGCGTGTTTATCAAGGTGTCCTGGTGACCACTTTTGTTCAAATTTTGTTACTGAATACATCACTTCTGCTAGAAGGTCAAAAGTCCCTGTGCAAAATTATATTAACATGTAAAACCTGCAACATACCTTCATTATTTTCTTGCATAATCACGTACATAAATTTTGGAGGAACGGCTGGTTCTTGGTAATGTTACTGTAATGCTACATTTTCTCCACTAGTTATTGATGGCCTTCACAGTGTTTCATAGCACATCTAATGTTTTGGAACTTCTTTTATACCCCTTTTCTTATCGTCACCTTTTAACAAATAAGATTACATTGCAAGCACTTGTGGACTACACATGAAATGGTATGAAAATCATAATTATAGTGACCAAAATTATCTTGGTTATCAGTATTGTCACAGTCCTGTTAAAATGTGCAAGAAATGTTCAAAAAGTATTGATACACAATCTGAAATCATTCTCACAATGTTTTATATTGAAAACAAATAAAATTAGCAGCACTATGTATTTTATGGGCCCATGCCTAGATTGTAGCCTAAACATTTTCTCAAACATTTATTCAATGGAAATTCTAAAGTAGCAGGCAGATTAATTTATGGCTTTAATAATGAGTGTACTATTTAGCTACAAGGAAAAAGCATATTAAAATTCTCTCCCTACTAACTTACACTGAACCGCTTTCACAATGGGGTCAGACTCTGCTGCAGCCACCATGATTTTTAAAACTGTACTGTTGACCTGAGCCACCAATGACCAGAAGAGCACATGAATCTGGTCGTCAGTCAGAGAATAATTAAACAGCATACAAAAATGACTGCAGTCTTACACACAGCATTGACGTAGTGACATTGGGAGACTGTTGCTAACTTCGGTTGATGCTGGACAGTATTTAATATGAATTTATTTCAGTATTTAATTCAAGTCACTGTAATCAATTGCGCCTTTAACGATAAATAAATTTTAAACAGTGATACTAAGTGACAGGACTTTTACTGTGGTTTACCATCAACCCTACTGTAGTAACTGTTTCATCTCTACTGTGAACCCTGGTTTCAGCAGACAGATGTAGATGAAGATATAAAAAAAAATCCTACAGAAACAGCTGATCTTTATTTAGGGATAATCAGAATAATTTCATTGATGACACTTGTGTGAAAATTACTTTTGAACATGAAATTAAATGTTATTGGATACTTTTTAACACAGCCACATCCCCATTTGTATAAAGGTATGCATAACAATCAGGTTCCTGTACTGTATAGGGTACTGTAACTTTTTTATTTTTTCCTAAAATGTTTCTGATTGTATTTCATTTATTTATTTACTTGGTAATTTCACATTGAGGGTGGAAAAAGTTCTGACATGATTCGGTGTGTAGACATTTTATATCCATTGTATGTCACTTATAAAAGCTGGATATATTAGAATTTGTGTATAGAGTTTAAAGAGACGTCTTACTTGGTTCATTCTTAGTCTCTGGCTTCTTCTCTGGGCTCTGATCAGTGCCAGTCTTCAATTTCTGATATTTGAGTCTAAGGATACAAAACCAATATGAAAATGGAACCCAGTCCTAACCAAATACACCATCACAAATACTACTGTTATTACAAAAATAAACAAAGCATGTATTTTATGTATGTATTTTATTCATTTTAAAGTATTCAAATATCAGGCACATTACACAGATCAGTACCATGAGATTATTAATAACTACAAGAACTCTTGATAGAGAATAATTATCACCACCATTGCAATGAAAAAATATCAAGGGACCTTGGTTCCTATATTCCTAGCACTGCTGGGACACCATTTTGAGAGTCAAAATAAAGTTTAGACACTCAATCAATTGCTGAAAATCCTTGCTTAAAAATACTAGCAAAAAATCATTATTGTAAACAAAATATTTAACTTTATCAGAAACATGCTGCAGAATCTTTGGCAAATAAATAATATTTAATAATATTTACAGGTAATGCAACAAACTGCTATACTAGGATTGTTTTTACTAGCTTTCAGTCTTTGGACACTATTGTTGCCTGCATGTAAAAGCTCCAAAGGCCCCTCTATGCTTATTGATCAACAGATCAGGTAATGAATATACAAGTAAGGATTACATTACTCTCTTCAATGATCAGCAGTTTAAAAAAGATTCAGTGGAAAAGCTGCACATTGGAGAATGCGAGTGTTAATTTGTAGGTGTCATGTAATATGTGGGAAATAGCACTTACCTAATTGACAAAAAATTGTAAAAATCCAAAAATAAAGAAATAAACTATTTGTTTAAGCTTAAACCTTTCCTCACTGCAAGTGTTTAGTGTATTCATATTATAGTATATATTAATATTTGTTCATCTTTATTAAGGGGCAATTATGCTTGAGAGCTGTGCACAAACCTGACCATAAATACCATCTGTACAGAGGAGCCTTTTATGCACCTCTATGAGTGATGTAAACCTGAGCTCACCTTTCTTGTTTAAGGGCATACTCTAGCATTTTGATCCGCCTCACCAGATCTTGCTTCATGCTCTCCTGCCCTTTTCTCTCTCCTTGCAGAAATGCCACCTGTGCCTGAAATCAGAAAAGACTAATGTAAAAAAAAAAAAACTAGAACAATATGAAAAGAAAATCACGTATTCTTAGTTCTCATATCCCTAGTCCACCCAATACTGGGTGATAATAAAATTACACATTTTCTTGATTACCCTGACAGTATTTTAATAATAAGTTATTATTATCATAGTCACAAATGATCAGTCTGAAAAACTGTATGTACAAAGGCAACACTTCAAAAAGTTGCAATAGTGTTTATTCTGACCACACAGAACAACCTTCAAAATTTCAAGTAACATTCTGTCATAAACCACTCCGTATCGCGCGCTTTGAAATCTCGGCCGCGCGCGCGGTGCGCTCTTCAGCTCCGTCGCTCTCAAAGAGAGCGGAAAGAGAGGAAGCGCGAACTTCCGCTTAACGATGGAGAACAACACGGTCTACAGTTCCCATTAGCACCTGCTCCCAGCCACGAGGACTGCCAAGGGTAGACAGGTGCATCTCATTTCATGGATCCAATTAAGTAGTGTTTAAAAGGACTGCCTTTGCGCTTCGTAATGTGCGAAGCATTAGTCTAGCCCCGCGACACTATTGCCGAGTGTTATTTTCCCATGTTGGTTTACATTGTGTTTTGACTCTGCTTTCTGTTTTATTTCTCCTACTCTATGGATTATCTGCGTTGTTCTGTTTGCCAATCGCTCAACCCTTTTTCTGTACCTTGGATTACTCTACTGCCTATTGTTTATGTACCTTTGCCTGTTGTGTTTTTAATAAACACTGTACAGCTTTTACCTCTGTGTCCCGATCCTGCATTTGTGTCACACCATGCCTCGACGACGTTATCCTCATGACAGAATGCTTCGCCACAACGGAGACACAGCAGGATCTTCGTGGATCCAGGATGGATGAATGACCACCATGCCAAGCCTGTTTCTACAAGAATGGGGAATGGCGCCGCCTGAGCTGTATGGAGTGAAGGAATCTCCATGTGCTTTTCTAATCCACTGCCGTATTTTCTGGGAAAGTTTGGTGGAACCTAGGCCTTCAGACCTCATCTGGGTGAGATGCATGATACGTTGGCTCTCTGGACCTGTACGCAGGTTTGCTGATAACCTTATTATCATGCAGCATCCTAACTTAAAAAATCCTAAAGACTTTGGTGAGGCACTTGGCTGGTTTTACGATGCCTTTAGCCTGGAGGCAACCGCTCCAGAGCCCCCTCCAGAAGCAAAGAATGAGGCTATTTCTCCCAAGCCCCCTCTAAGAGCTGAAAAAGAGGCTTCTGCTCCAAAGCTCCCTCTAATGGTCAAAAAAGAGGCAACCGCTCCGGAGATCACTCCAGAGGCAAAGAATGAGGCAACCACTCCCAAGCTCCCTCAAATGGCTGAAAAGAGGCTTTCGCTCCTAAGCTCCCTCTAGTGGCTGAAGAAGAGGCTAATGCTCCTGAGCCCCCTCAAATGGCCAAAAAGGAGGAAACCACGCCAAGGTCCACGCCAGATCCAAGGTCCACGCCAGAGCCAGAGTCCGGTTCCAAGTCTGCGCCAGAGTCCGGTTTCAAGTCCAAATCCGTGCCAGAGTCCAAAGCAGCGCCAGGGGCAAAACCTTCGCCTGAGCCTGTGACCAAAATTTCGCCTGCACCCAAGTCTGGTTTGACACAAGAGTCAGAAGCCATTCCCGCCACAGTCGCTCTCCCTGAGGCCGCTCCTGTTCCTGTTCTCTCTTCGTCAGAATATATGTGACAAAGACTATGCCTGAACCCAAGTTCAGGAGTTAAGGATCTCCACAAGGGTCAGAAGCCATTCCCTGTCACAATCGCTCTCCCTGAGCCTGCTCCAGCCAAAGTCGCTCTCACGGAGCCCGCTCTAGTTCCTGTTCGCGCTTCGCCTGAGTATGTGATAATAATTCTACCTGAACCCAAGTCTGGATTGCCACAAGGGTCAGAAGCAACTCCAGTCACAGTCACTCTCCCAGAGCTAACTGCTGTTCCAACCAAAGTCGCTCACATAGAGCCCGCTCCTGTTCCAGCCAAAGGGGAACCAGTTCCAGTTCCTAATTCCACTCAAGTTAAAGCCAAGGTCGCTCATGTGGAGCCCGTTCCAGTTCCTGGTCCCGCTCCTGTTCCAGCTGAAATTGCTCACAGGGAGCCTGTTCCTGTTCCTAGTTCCACTCCCGTCTCAGCCAAAGTCGCTCACGAGGAGTCTGTTTCTAGTTCCGCTCCAGTTCAAGCCACAGTTTCTCACATGGAACTTATTCATGTTCAGGTCACAGGGCCAGAGCCAGAGCCCTCTTCAGTCAAGGGCAAAGAGACTGCTCACCTCATGGCCACAGAGACTGCTCACTTCATGGCCACAGAGACTGTTCATGTCATGGCCACAGACACTGTTCACGTCAAGGTCAAGGAGACTGCTCACATACACGTCTCAGCACCTGATTCAGTGCAAGTTCCAGCGCCTGATCACATACACGTCTCAATGCCTGTTACCGAGCCCGCTCCTGTTCCAGCACGACTCTCCAAGCCCGCTCAAGTCTCAACACAACTCTCCGAGCCTGCTCCTGTTTCAGTGTGCCCAGTCAAACCTGCTTCTCTACCCGAGTCCCTAACCGATTTACTGTCTAAGTTTCTACCCACGCCATGGGTGGCAAAGATTTGGCGTGGTGGAAACCAGCGATGAGCCTGCCCCTACAGGTCCCCTGAGAAGCAATCTCATTGGGCGCTCCGGGAGTAGCTTTGTTGAGCTTTTTGAGTGTGTGGAGACAGCGTGGAGCTGTCCAGAAACTCAGGTCTGGCTGCTACCCCTACTGTCAGGGGGAGCCCAGTTTAACAGGGTTGCTGCCATTATGGGAAGGCCCAGGACTTCCAGAACCAAGGTCCCATGACTGCCTAGGGCACTTTTTTCATGTCCCACACACTTTGAAAAAACTGTGAAATTACTGAAGATTAAATTGTTTTGTACCAGCAATTACCATCTGCAAACGGATGGTCTGGTCAAACAGTTCAATCAAAACCTTAAAACGTATGATTTACAAGTTTGTTCATGATGATGAGTGTAGCAGAGAGAAGAGGCTCAGAATCCTGTTCTTTCCAGTAAGAGAATTTCTGCAAGCCACCATGAGGCTTTCCCTGCCTGTGTGTCTGAAGGACACATGTCATGCGGGTGGTGTATGGCGGGAAATTTACAAAGCAAGAATGAAATTCAATACGTTCTTGACATGAGAGCAAAACTCTACACATTGGGTAACTAACATAGGAGAATTTGCTTAAGGCTGAGGAAAAAAGCACTTTGACGTCACACAGTGAGTTGGGGATAGTAGCTATGAAGAAAAGGAAACAGCTAGAGGTGTGGCATTGCAAATATACCACCTCAGTCTGCTAATACCATGGAGAGAGGAGGTTCCTGTATCTTTGGCGTTGATAGTTTCCAAGAGAGGCACCAGCTGTGTATCTAAAACCTGCGGCTCAATCTACCCCATTCCCCTGTGGAGACCACCTCTCCCCATCCCAAAGGACAAAGGCTGACAAGTTGCAAACTGAGGTTTTCCATGTGTTTTAGCCTCTACCTGGATGCACTAATCTCATAAAGCATCACGCATCATGCAAGACTCACTGGGGTGGGGGGGGGGGGGGGTGTTAGTTGTGTGCAGCCATCCATACTGTTTGACACTATGTAATCCAATCACTTCAACCACCTTTGCTGGTGGTTTGGGATGCATGTGACCTCATAACATTTGTAGTGTGAAAGCAAACATGTCCAATGCATCCTGGATAACACAGAAGGACCACCTAATCAACTGCACTATTGCCTTTGCCAGAAAACAGGTAACCATTGCGAGACTGTTGAACAGTAGAAATTGCACTGCACAGTAGAGTACTCCTCCACTTGGCTAATGGATAAAGGTGATGCTCTAATAACAGAGATGACAGCAGCTGCTTTTCAGAGTTTTTTTTGTTGTCTCACGTCCCATTCATTTACAACTTAGCATACCACACAATCAAAACACATGAAACAGTCTGCACAGGTACATGAGACAGGATTTGCCGGACCTTTCTGCCGGAGAACAAATGCAGAGTATTACACATTAGTGTAAACACAGCGTTACGATGGAATAGCATAGAATGTTATAGAAGATATGAAAGGAACAACAACACATTCCAGATCATGCTTTTATAAGAAAATAATACAAAAAGTGAGTTTCTTTTTGTATAACAGCATAGTCTGGAGTGTGTTACTCACTTATACCACAGTGATTTGCCAATGATTAGTGTTACCAGAAAGTGTAAGCGAGAAAGAGCACTTACAACAGAGGCTGCTTCTATAAATGTGAAATGAATGTCTTCTACCAAAAACTTCACCACGTCAACGAAATCAGTTCGAGCAAATCATGTGCTTGTGTGACCAAATGAGAAAGTTGGTAGTATGAGTGCGACCAGTGGAAAATTTAGTCTGGAACCCTATACAATACTGTTTTTATTTATTTCTCATTTTAACTTCTTGTACTGCAATAACATCAGCAATCAGCTGCTTTTGGATTATCTTATATATTTACAACCCGAATTCCAGAAAAGTTGGGACGTTCTTTAAATTTGAATAAAACTAAAACTAAAAGACTTTCAAATCACATGAGCCAATATTTTATTCACAACAGAACATAGATATCATAAATGTTTAAACTAAGAAATTTTACAATTTTATGCACAAAATGAGCTCATTTCAAATTTGATGCTTGCTACAGG
>JAQQZR010000003.1:17961373-17989975 GCA_030068235.1 Notoglanidium macrostoma | reverse complement strand
AGGCACGTGCGTGTCAGTGGCTAATAAAGGTGCCACCGCCGACTGATGGAGATTTCACTGGTCGTAAGGCTCACCAGTAGTGGACCAAATATTTTGAGAGGTCAAAGAGCATTGATTTTCACTCAGAGCTGCTGAAGATGGCCAAGTGGTTTTTTTTGTTTGTTTTTTTTTGCCATACCTGCTCACAACGCTAATACGGAGCGAGTTTTCTCCCTGATGCAAGCACAATTGACAAAGGAAACCAATCACTTGAGCGTTGACTCATTGTAGGGGATCCTGTGCACCCAATACAACTTAAAGCATATGACTTGCAAGGACTTTCAAAACAACCTCTGTGTGCTTTCACATCCTCTAGTTTTGCACACATCTCATCAGGTCACTACTATTTTGAATATCTGTATCTAACATTTGGTTTACTTGTTTAAATTGGTTTTCTGTACTCAGAAATGTTTTGATTTTTATGTGATTTAAGAATTAATTACAGTGTCTTTAAAAGTAATTATATGGCTTATTTCTATGTTTTTCAGTGATTGCAATAGACATCTCAGGATGAGCGGAGGCTAAAGGGATTCCTAAACCCCAAATCACGTCTTCAGAAGGACTTCAGTAGAGACAAAGATGCCTCACTGTGCTCAGTGAAGGTGTTTTCAGATGGTATCTCACCAGATGGTGCCCTGCTATTGTTGTAGCAGGGAGCATTATCCTGGCTGCCCTCACTGTTTGGTCCATTCGGATTTTGCCCAGCTTCATTGCCTGCAATGCTCTAGTGTAGTCTGCCTCCATTATTGTGTAAGCTGTCACCAGAGCAGAGTGAATATTTCACACAAAAAACAATATGCAATCCTGTTACTAGCACTGCAAAAAAAATAAATAAATAAATAAATTTCTTCTCTGTATATGTAGCCATTCAAACAGTAGCAGCACCAAAAATATAATCATCAGATTGTTTCTGCTTTGATAGATTAAAAATATAGATTGAGCCTTTGTAGTAATTATGCGAATCAGTTTCTGCCAGGCTCTGCTAACAGGAGCCATTTTGCTGAACTTAGTGATCCTGTATTATGTATCCCAAGCCCAGCAACAGATGATGGAGAAACGACGCATGCAAAGGAAAGGCTCAAAAAATGCCGTCCGATCAGTGTCGGTCCTAGGAGGGTCAGTGAGCATAGTGCCGAGGGGCATGACAGGGGACAACAAAGCAGGAGGCCTAGAGGGTAGTATGCAAAATCCTCGTATGACTGTTATCCTACGTGAGTTTGAAGACTTTGAGAACTATGTAGGAAATGTGGCCCAGTCCTTCCTGTACCACATACCAGAACTACGTTTTCTGGTAGTAGCTGACACCCTGCCTTACCCTCCTCTGACACTGCCTAAGAATGCCCATTTACTGATGTTGTCCCCAAGCCCTGAAAAACCTCCTCAAACACATCGTCCAGAAAACCATGTGCAATCCGAGTTTGTGCTGCTTGTGCCTGATGGTATTGAATTAGAGCATTGGCAGCAACTTGAAAGGCTTGTTCAAGAGTTGACAGTTGAGGGAGATGGTCCAGTGCGTCTGGTTGCAGCTCCAGTGCTGAATCATGCTGCAGTCCAGTGCCTGCAATTGCAAGTGAACCTCAAGGAATGGACAGCTACATACTCCCTTGGGGCATCTGGAGGTGGTGGGAGTATGTGCACTGCATTACACGGTGATGCTGTAGTCCTTATTCGATCTAAGGACCTTTTCAATCTATCAGTCCCTCTTGCACGCCCACTGCTGTCTGGACTGTTTATTCAGACTGCGCTTAGAGGCTGGAAGGTTAAGCTTCTGGAGGGACCTTTATTTACTGCCAGCCACAGGCCCCTCTTTAGCTCTGCGCACAACAAGTGGAAGGCAGACTATCATCTCAAGGAGACTACCAGCAAACTAATGAGAAGCTTTGGCCTTAAACGCTTGGTATGGCCTGATGGAAGGGACCAGTGGTTTGGCTGCAGCAAGGAGACATCACGATGCTTTGGCACAGTGCATGATGACACACCAGAGTACCTCTATTTGGAGCGATGGACTCCACCCTGCTGCTTGCGTGCCCTACGGGAAACTACAAAGCATGTCATCAATATTCTGGAGAGTTCTGGCGTGCGCTACTGGTTGGAAGGGGGAAGTCTGTTAGGAGCAGCCAGACATCAAGACATTATACCTTGGGACTATGATGTTGATTTGGGAATCTACCGGGAGGATGTGCCCAATTGTGAATACCTTAAGAATCTTGATTCAGGGTCACTGGTGGATGCCAATGGTTATGTTTGGGAGCGGGCAGTAGAGGGAGATTTCTACCGTGTTCAGTACAGTGAGGCCAATCATCTGCATGTGGATCTATGGCCTTTCTACCCACGCAATGGAGTTATGACCAAGGACACGTGGACTGAACACAAGCAGGATGTGGAGTTTCCTGAGCACTTCTTGCTGCCACTCGTGTCCATGCCATTTGCTGGCATCATGGCTTATGGACCCAACAACCACCATGCCTTCCTGGAGCTTAAGTTTGGCGAAGGGGTAATTCAGAACCCTCAGTATCCTAATCCTATGAAAAAAGTGTTAGTAGTAAATAGGGGTTAATTATAAGGTCATATACAGTCCCATCTGAAAGTATTAGAATGCTAATGCTTTTGTTTTTTGTTATATACTGAAGACATTTGGGTTTGAAATAAAAAAATATATAGATAACTAAGACAATGGATCAAAATTTCAGCCTTCATTACCTGATATTTACATCTAGATGTGTTGAACAATGTAGAACATAGCTGCTTTGGTGGCAGACCACCCAGTTTTTAGGTTAGCAAAAGTATTGTAAAAAAAAAAAAAAAAAGTAAATAATTCTTAATATGTGGCTGTATATCCTTTGTTTGCAAACATTGCATGAAGCCAGTGACCCACTGACATCCCCAAACTGTTGAATTTTTCTTTTATGGTGCTTTTGCAGGCTTGCACTGCAGCATCTTTCAGTCGATGTTTGTCTTGAGGGGTTTCCTCCTGTCAGACTCCCCTTCAGGAGCTGAACTGCATGCTTAAGGGCTAGTGGTTGACTTACCCAGTCTAAAACATTCCAATTTGTTTACTGATATAGAGATTTAGTGTGTTTGGGTCATTGTCTTGCTGCATGATGATTATATTTAATGTATTTCTCTGTAAATTGGCAGACAGAACTTGTCTGTAGATGTCTGAATTTATTCTGTTGTTAGCATCATGAATTTCATCATCAATAAAGATTAGCTATGACACTGCTTCTACCATGCTTCACCGATAAGCTCGTATTTTTGGATCATGAGCAGATCCTGTCTTTCTCCACACTTTGAGTCCAGAATTTTTACTGCTAATGAATAGTTTGCATTTTGTAGTATGGACTTCTTCTCTTGAAGTCTTCTTTGACCAGTGGATTCTTTCCTTTACAGAACATTCCAACTTGTATTCACTATACCCAATGTTTATGCAATGGCTCTGTTTGATTTTCCTCTCTTTTCTCAGCTTCAAAATGGCTTGCTTTTTCCCATAGATAACTCTCTGGTCTTCATATTGTTTTATCCTTTTTAACATCAAATTTAGTCTTCACAGGTAAAACAAAAGGCTCAGAACAAAGAGTAGATATTCAGACACATTAACAGAACAATCAATTACTTGAAAAATGGGTGGGTTCAAACAAAAGGTGCCATGTTCTAAGCTGTTCAACACATTAAAGATGTAAATATTAGGAAATTAAAGCTGAAATTCTTATTATCTCAATCTTTTTTTAAATGATCTCTTTTCAAGTTACTGTCTACAGATTGGTGCACTGCCTGTTATTCACCAATGTCTTAAAACACATTGAGTTAAATTCCTTGATAAAGATAAAAGTGCAAAATGTAATTTAAAAACAGCAAATGCATGTAACTGCTTGTATACAGTGTAAAGCCGGATGTCAGGATCCATTTTTCATTTGGTTAAGTAAGGTACAGTAAAGAGAGCCCAAAAGCAAATCAAGTTCTGACATTACTAAATAGAATTCCAACACAAAGGCACTAAAGACACCAGACACTAAAGACAGACCTGATATGTTTTCTTCAAAACCAATAGTTTCAGCCTTTGTGGCTAAATAATTTGTTATTACAAGCTATACATTATTGAAAACCAGTCAGTTACATTTGTTTTAAGTATTACTAATATTTTCTTGTAATAGATGTTTGAAAAGCAGTGTAATATACAGTGTTTGTATGTATGTTTTTATGTACTGTATGTATGTATGTATGTATGTATGTATGGCGGCACAGTGGTGTGGTGGTTAGCACTGTCGCCTCACAGCAAGAAGGTCCTGGGTTCGAAGGTCCTCCGGGTGCTCTGGTTTCCTCCCACAGTCCAAAGACATGCAGATTAGGTCAACTGGCTATTCTAAGCGAGCGTGTGGCTGTTGTCTGTGTTGGCTCTGTGGTGGACTGGCGACCTCCCCAGGGTGTACCATGCCTCTCGCCCAAAGCTGCTGGGATTGGCTCCAGCTTCCTCACAACCCAGATGGATAAAGCGGCATAGATAATGGTTGGATGGATGTGTGTGTGTATATATATAGATATAGATATATAGATATATGGATGGATATATAGATATAGATATATATATGAATGTGTATATATATATCAGGGAGTCAAAGTCTTGCTCACTCTTGGCATAAAGCTTGATGTCATCCATGTACAGGAGGTGGCTGATGGTTACTACATCACTACTTTTACTACAACTACAGTTACTACTACTACTACTACTACTGAACCTGTATCCATCCTTCCAGTGTTGTCTTCCGTATTGAATTCTTGATGGAGCACATCACTTATGGATATCATCTTGTACTACTTCATGACCCAGGACCTCTATATATATAATGTATGTGTGTGTGTATGTATGTGTATATATATATATATATATATACACATACACACACACATGCGCATGCATACATGAAATCCTCCATGTTGGCTGGGGAGGAGCTGTCACAATGTGCATTTACTGGTACAACCAGTACTACAAGTGAATAAACAACAAGCAAAAGCTAATCGTAAGACATAGACATATCCTCTAATCATTCAGAATGCATACTTTAGATTTAATGTATGTAGTATGTATGTATGCGACTTCTCATTTATCAACAGTGCGTACACACAGATGTGTGCATGATGGGTGTGTTCAATGGGAAATCAAACAGCTTGCATAAGTGCAGAAAGGAGTCATGAGAGACAGGTCCTGGGTCATGAAGTAGTACAAGATGATGTCCATTAAGTGATGTGCTTCCTCAAGAATTCAATGCGGTTGTGGAAGACAACACTGGAAGAATGGATACAGGTTCAGAAATGTAGTAACCATCAGCCAGCTCCTGTACATGGATGACATAAAGCTGTATGCCAAGAGTGAGCAAGACTTTGACTCCCTGATCCACCTCACCAGAATCTACATGAATCAGCAATGTCATTCTGAGTGGATAAATGCGGACACACGGTGGCCAAGAGAGGGAAGAGATGATAAGGACTGAGGGAGTGGAGTTGCCAGAGGGCAAAGGCACAAATATTCAGGATAGCTACAAGTACCCTTGATATCCTACAGACCAATGGGAATCAGGATAAGGTTACAAGGAGATCAGTCTCAGCGTAATATCTCCAGAGGTTCAGACAGGTGCTCAGAAGCCAGCTCAATGGTAGGAATAAGATGCAAGCCATCAACATGTACACCCAACCAACCATCAGATACCAAGCTGGAATAGTGAACTGGCCACAGGAGGAAATACATGCCACTGATGTCAAGACACAGAACCTCCTCATGATGCATAGAGTGTTCAGCTCCCCCAGACTCTATGAACTTATACTCTGGAGAGAGATTGTTTTATTTTTAAAATGCTGTTTATATACTAAAACATATTAATGTGGATGTAGACTTTGACTGTGGCAGGGGTGATGGTGTCAGACAGGCTAGTATGATTTTTTCAGAAACTGCTAACCTAGGAACAGTCTATAGAGTTAACCTAGAATGGTGCAAAAAACAAAAACATTCACAAAGATGCAGTTCTCGGAGTGGAAATGCCTTATTAATGAGACAGGTCAGTGGAGACACATCAAACTGTTTCATGCTGCCAGGAAGGCTACAGTAACTCAAGTAAACATTATTTATACCCTTGGTCAGGGTATAAATACGATAACACAATTCATTCTATGGTACTATACATAAGCTGTATAGTTTTATGTAACTCATGTGAAAGACTAATGTAAAAGATATTACTATATTTTGTCTTATCGTTTGAACATCTACTGCTACAACTAGGTTGTTTTTTCATCTGTTACCAGTTCAACATTTAAAATAAAACGCGAACACACTTTTAATAACTAGGAAAACACAAAAGAAATGGTTACTATTCGGACCATAGTTAATTTCCTCTAAAACTGAATGCATTAATCAGACACTTTATTACAAATACACTTTGCTGGTGGACTATAGTACATCCATTGCCACGCCTTCAATTGGCTCTTCATCAATGGTTAGTTTTTGGCCACAGGAACATTTTTCACAGGGTACCTGCGAACTGAGCACTGACATGTATAAAACACCACCAAAGCTGCCATGACTTATTCACTCATACCAGCCTGCCCAAGGCACAAGTGTACTAAGCGACTAATCATGGGCTCTCAACTGATTACCCTGATTTGTGTATGAGGTTTGAGTTGAATCCAACCTTGCACTTGCACTTTATGAAAGATAATGATAGCATTGTGTTCCCTGCTTTATTTAGTCATTGTTATGTAACGTTATCATTTTTCATGTAATTGCACTGATTGCAAATAATGGAAAAACCTGAGACACATTGTGAGTTGGCATTGTTCATTACCTAGTGTTATGGTTATTGCATTTGATAATATTAGATGTTAATATTTGTCCATAAACAATCTGATCATTCAATTATTCCATTAACTTTGACAAATGAAAAATTTCAATATTTCATTTTTCTGTGACCAAAAATTGAAAACTGATGTTTGTTTTCCTGATTTCAGCTTGAAAAGTTAAATCTAGTAAACAAGGAAACTAAATAAGTCTAATTTACATTTTACTATTATTTTTACATTTTATTATTTACACTTATTTATTTTCCTCATTTCCTTCAGTGTCTGCTGCGTGTCCACACTTTGCATATGCACAGTGTATAGTCACAATTTCATTTAAATTTTTTAGCGTGCTATTACCCAGAAGTTACTGAAAGTGGCTTAGAGCATTTTATTCTACATTAGTTACCATGTTACCTACCATTATGCAGGTTTAGTCAAGGAGATATCTGACAGCAGGAGGACCCATGCACAGATTTCCACCAAGAACCAACTGCAGTTAAGCCAGTCAGTCTTCCTGAAACCATGGTTAATCTGCCTGTAAAATTTTAGGGCTCTATCAGACTCTGATCTTCATAACACATGCTTGTGAAAGTGTGTCATGGCACGAACAAGGGAGATTTCTGAGGACCACAGAAAGAGAGTTGCTGATGCTCATCAGAAAAAGGTTACAAAGTCATCTCTAAAGAGTTTGGACTCCATCAATCCAGAGTCACAGATTGTGTACAAATGTAGGAAATTCAAGATCATTGTTACTGTTATGGGAGTGATTCCCAAGGTGGTACGTGGTAGGGGAACCGCTAGCCTGTTGGCTCTAACCTGATGTTTAAGGAACCAAGTTGCGTGAGCGAGTTAAATAAGATTGTGACATGCTGCTTGAGCAACCAGGCTCAGCAATGACCTTGCTGAGGTGGGGATTCAAACCAGCACTCTCTGGCACTTCGTGTAGGGGAATTAGTCCACTTAACTATAGCCCCTGTATGTCAAGCTGGAATGAAGGTTTGTCCCTTAATAAAGCTTTCCCTAACCAGATAATGAGAAGATACCATTTCTCTTTATATAATAATATAATATATATGATATAATATATGACATAATATATAATATAATGTAATATAATATATATATATACCCTTCCCCTTTCTTTTCAACCAAAATATATCACTTTTCTTTTCAACCAAAATATTTTTCCATTTCTTTTTAAACGCAAATATATCACTTTTGTGATATCACATTTATCACATATTGATTGTTTTTTGTTTCATCATCTCTTCTCCTCACCCACCTCAGCGCCCAACAAGGGTATGCACAGAGCTGCAGTTTTCTTCCAGATGTGCACCAAGGATACAGGAATGGTATACCTGAGCATGTGAACAGAAGTGTTCATATTATTGCCCCTCTTCTGGGAAGCGTAAAGGTATGGTTAGTGTTTGTGCCAGGTGTTGTCCCAGAACAACCTTTGACTAGCCAATTGGTTGAATCAGGCCCTTCCAACCACCCATCTAAGTGAGTAGGAGCCAAAGTACCATCTTGGACCTGTGGTAGCCACAGCAGGCCACATTACTCAACTACTGGAATCTCTTCCTCCAGTGACACGGGTCACACCTCACAGTCAACAAGTAGAACTTTGTCCTAATCCTTTGAAAGCCTTTCTTGCTATGGTTTATGACTAGGTAAGTTCACATTTTAGGTGTTATATCACTTGCAAACATTTCTTAGTTGTATAAACTCTTTCTGCCTGGTGGTCATAAACCTGAACTTTGAATCTTATATGAGGTCATCTGCAAGACCAACAGTCAGAATGGCCAGAACTCCAAAGGGGGCACAGTCATAAAGAATATGTGTCTATCGAGTTATGGGACACTTCTTTTGAACAACAACCAATCAACAGCACTGGATGGCTGACCAACCTCATTATTTTTCAGAAAGTATTTTTAATATTTTTCACTCAGGTCCCTATGTATTTGGACAGTAAATATTTTGCCTCTGTACATCACCACAATTGATTTCAAATGAAGCAGTCCTCATGTCATTGATGTGTATACATTCAGCTTTCAAGGGGTTTAACAAAAATATTGCATTAACCATTGAGGAATTACAGCCATTTTTAACACAGTCTGTCCATTTTCAAAAGCTCAAAAGCAATTTGACAAACTAACAATTAAAAATATAAGGACAATTTTTAATACTTGGATGCAAATCTTTTGCAGTCAGTGACTGCCTGAAATCTGGAATCCATGGACATCACCAAATGCTGAGTTTCATCTTTTGATATGTTTTGCCAGGCCTTTACTGCAGCCATCTTCATTTGCTTCGTTTGTGGTTCTTTCCAATGTGTGCATGTTCAAATATGTGGAACACTTGAATGATGCTTTGCTGGACTGCTATATCACAAAATGTACCATTAGATGGGATCAGGATCTGTACAATTTGCCGGGAAATGTGTTTATTCCAAATCAATACTGTTGCCTTCGGACATGCCAGATTGCCACTACCATGACCTGTATGATTATTTGGTGAATCGGCTATCTTTTTCCTGTGGGAAAGTCATTGAATGCTTATAAATGTTTGCAATTGATTCATTTTATCAATATACATTTACATGCAATAAACAATAGTTTGAAAGCAAGTTGGATTTGGAAATGCATAAGATGAATATTGTCATTAGCAAAAAAGAACCAAGGGTTCCTCTCAATGGTACAAATCCACAAAGGAATTCAGAATTTGGCCCTGGATGTCTGTAAACACTCATTAGCTGACTCAACTGTGAAGACTTATTCAAACTTCAATTACATTGAATTTATGTCCAGGTATTTGTGTGAAGCCTAGATTATCATTACCAAAAGCGCTGATGCTTCCTCCTCTGCCAGTGAGACGAGGCTGGTGCATAGAACAGTAACTGGGAGGACTCGCTTCATTTAATGCTACATTTTCATTTGGTTTAATGTTCCTGTTAAACACAATAAATTAAATTCCTGATTAGTAATGATTTCATTAACAATGAGAACTTTAGATGTGAGAGATCTAATAAAGTCCTAGCTTTAGATCAAAGTTGTTGGATATACATTCAGTATGATCTAATTTTATGTTAATTAGGTTATTAAAACCAACTCTGAGTATTTCTATGCTTATGTTTAGTTTGGGGAACAGACACAGTCTCAATACAGTGGAACCTGAGTGAAGACTATTTGCAACTACAGTTGGGTTTAGGCTGCTTGTCTGCTCCCTGGTCATGAATATAGATTGTCACAGATTAACTAGGCCTGTTCTAAGACTAGGTGTATGCTGCAAGAAATAAAGCCCACATTGTTTTCCAAGCATCCAGCAGGCATCCAGCAATTCAGAGATCATAGCCTGCTACAGGCTCCATTGCCACTCTGGATTGAGATGGGATCAGAGAATATTACTACATCGGACATCAACTAATTTACACACCTCTACAAAGTTACTCTTAAAAGTTATGATTGACAAACACATATAATTAGCTCCTATGAGAATAACTATATTTGAAAACCTATGCTTGCCTAGGACCCTAAGATTACCTGCTTTGCCATCTTAGCCATCAGAGATTGTTAAACGTACCTAAATCAGAGACTTGATGATTATTTTTGGTAGATCTGACATGAACAACCTCTGCTTGCTGCCTTCAGATATGGAAAAACATTTTCTTTAAAAATAAAAAATGTAACAGAAATATAATGACATTGCAAAATTATTAATGAAAAACAGAAAAAAGTGTATATTGTTCTTGCCGACACCGGCAAGAAACTCCCAGCAAGCAATTCCTAAATAGGGGGCTACGTCATTGGAAAACTGAATTTTTCACTGCATTGTTCACTGCATCTGTATATAATTTTCCACTTCCACACCAACCTTGGCAAACCACAACTTCACAGACCTCACCTTTTGCTCATGGACATTGTCATGTTTAAACAGGTCTGGGCTAGACCCCTACAGTTCTAGTGAAGGAAAATATTAATGTTACATGTTACAAAGTTATTCTAGACAATTCTGTATTGTACAATGATAAAATGTGCACGTGTGTTGTGTATTTTGGCAATATAATGTGTTGAGACCAGTCAAGCTCTCTGAAATCTCTGAGACCGAGAGATTTGGAATGGCTCATCTGCATTTTTAACATCATAACGTCATAGCAAGGATACATTTTAAAGGAAATTTAACAGTCCCCTTTAAAACACTGGACACACGGAGTAAATTTTAAATTGCTTGAGCTTTGAAACAACTATCAAGGTGCTGATCCATCTGCACGTACAATGGGCCATGAAGTAATACACACAACACTTACTAGAGCATGGGCATGCATAGACACACTGGATTCATGCATGAAACTGTGCCATATTAGTGAAGGGTTGTTTGCACATGCACATGGAATTATATAATACTTAAAAAAAAAATTATATTATTATACACTCCTGGGGGGAAAAAATTAGGCAAACCCAATATTGCAAAACATTAAGCTTTTAATGGTCTCAACAAAAATCACTAGGCAGAAAATTAACAACAAATAAAAAAAGCACTTCTGAGACCTCTGCCTTCTTTTGCTCATCAATGCTCATTGCTCAAAATGTTGGGGGGAAACAGGGAAGTTCACTTACATAGTCTTCTGGTACGCAAAGAGAAAATCATGAAAAGATTTAAACTGAAACTAATTTGTCTGGGTGTTCATAATTGTACAAAATATCTTCTGTTTCAAGACTTTAACATTGAGTGGAACAACAAAGACTGTTCTTTCCGTAAAATGCCATCTGCAAGTTTACCCACAAGACTTCAACATTTAAAGGAAATCAAGTCCCACATGAATCTATTTGTTTAATTCTTGTTAATTTTCCTGACCAATGATTTGCTGTTGAGACCATTAAAAACTTAATGTTTTGTAATATTGGGTTTGCCTAATTTTTCCCCCAGGAGTGTATACAAATATAATACACAGGAATATGATATATAATATATAGATATATTTATATTTTTTTCTTAATTAGGCTTAATTAAATAGCAGTTCACTTATTACTACATTAGTGACATTTATTTGAAATAATCTGTCACAGCATGAGAATTTTACCATCTTTACCATGACTCCTGTCAACCAAATGAGACACTCAGACTAATCGTTTACTGGTTATCACTTTTTTAATCACTCACCACACTCTTTATTTCAAGCCATGATTTGTTCAAATTTTGAACAGACAAGTTTAAAATGAAAAAGAAAATAAATATCCGATGCTAAGTTCATTTTGCTTCCTGTGTGTGCACGCAAGGCAGATCATTTTCACCGTGTGGAATCGACTCCAAAGATTTGCAGTTGACTCTTAGTTTTCAATGCCCAAGATTAGTGAATCGACTTTTTTCAGGATCGACTTGTGAACCAAAAGCAGGATGGAGACTTGACACAAAATTTACATACAGTTCATGTATGCTAAGAATATCAGCACTACTGGCTCAGAAAAAGTTTACGTTTTTAGTTTTTTAAGCTGAAAGAATTGGATAGCTTAACAAAACACAAAGCTGTTCTGGACAATTCAAACAAAATGTGTGCCATATTACAAAGACAAATTCCCTGTAGGTATGTGAAAACTTAAAGTAAAAAGTATTTATTTTATAGTATTCTGATTCAGTATATAGCCAACTAACTTCATGTGGCTAGCTTAAATAAAATGGTATATTGCAGAAATAGGCCAACTCTGTCGGTAGCTGTCTAATCTATAGCAGCCTACTTAATAATTCTGACATACTGCAGCCTTCATGGGTGACAAAATATACCATTCCAAATAGAGATTATTTTCAGATGTTTGGCAGTAAATTAAGCGGATTTGTTTATTTGGAATTTTCATTTCATTTCGAAAGTGACTCTGTTTGCATTGGACCAAAAGTCTCTGATGCGTATAAAAAAAGAAAATTATGGACCTGCATTTTTTTTTTAGAAATATGTTTTACTTTTACACCAATATTGGCTCTGAAAATACAGAAAATATCATGATGTTCTCCCTACGAAATTTATCAAAAACAATAAAAAAATTTCTTATTCTTATCATAAGATAAGAATTGAAAAGAAGACTGAGATTGATGCCATTGATGGGCCCCCATGTTTCCCAGACCTGAATCCAATGGAGAACCTCTGGGACATTGTTTATCGGTGCATCTGTAGGGGAGAGGAATGGTTACACTAGATTTGTTCTGTATTTTATTTTATATTGTTGTAAATGTGGTGTTTTGTTTTGTATTTTTCTTTGGGCTATGTGGTTTTACTTTGGGAAGCGCTGCAGAGTAGTGCCTGATGGGAGGTGGTTGGAGGATGCCACTGTTGCTGTTCAGGGGTGAATGAGGAGTGTATCGCCAATCGATTTGTTCTTTTATGTATTGTTTTTGTATAAATGTATTTTCTTTGGGTTGTTTGCTATTGAAATTTGATGTTTATTATTTTGAGTAATGGGTTAATTGTTATTAGAATTGTAAATGATGAATGATTGTTTTAAGATTCCCTGTTGGGAAAATGGGTCCGGCCACGCCTTGGGTTATCGAGAGGGAAACCCCGTAGTTCTCTCTCGATAACGTGTCCTGATAGCGGGAGGTGCAGAGAGGAGAGTGATGTGAAGTTTTTTATTTTTTATTCTGTGTGCAGAAAATACACTCGGATGACCCTTCTCAGTGTGCTGTTTCGTCATTTCACGGATAGAGCATAAAGAAAAACACAACACAGAGTAGAAATCCGCTACACATCCAACACAGTGAAGAAGCACCACAGTCTGTCCAGGAGCTCACTGATGTCCTGATCCAGATAGTGGTCTTGGAGGAGATTCCCCAGGACACCATCTGCCATCTCATCAGGAGCATGCCCTGCTGTTAACCATTCTTGTGTCATTTTGTTCTCAGTGAATTCTCTCAATGAAGATTCTGAACTTGAATAATTTATCACGATCTGATGTGTGACTTAAGTGTAACCTTAATTTTTATGAGCAGTGCACTTACTCTACTTTGAATTTGTCCACGAGAGGGTGGACATATATGATTTGCTTGAGCATCTCTCCATTATGATGACATTCAGCTTCCTCAACTGACAACTCGGGAGCACTCTGTCCCTTAGACTGCTGTTGCTGCTCTGCAAGGTTTGCATATATGGCTGGTGCAGCCAGGTTGTCATCCTGTGACTGCCTCATATACCTCCATTACATGCTGGAACATGCATTCCCTATCCCTAGTGTCAGCTCTGATACTAACTGAACATCACCTTGAAAATCTGTAATCATAACTGCCTTCTTCTCTACACCATTCTGCGATGACGAAGCACACGACATTTTCTATGATCAACTGTACTCCATTTTTCACAAGATCTGAACATCTAGAGGTGAACATCTAGAAATCCTCAATGAATTTAATGCCCCCATGGGCTTGAACACTGCTGCATGGCCTGAAGTTCTGAGTACTCATGACTGGTTTAAGATCCATGCCAGCATGTTCCTGCCAGCACTTGCTGAAAAGTGCATGGCTTGATTGACATACATCAGAACACTCACTCAAGCGAGGCTGCATGCAAGCAGGTGTGCCACAATGTCCATTGTCCTCTGAGGTTTTCAATGCCAGTAGCTACAAGCTACAAAACAGGAAAGTGTTCTCGCCCATACACTTCTCAGAATATTTTTCTCTGCCCTACGGTTTCGAGCCTTCTTTGATAACTCTAGAATTCAGGGAAGCTGTTTCATCTAGCCAGATTGCAGGCCTAGACAAAAGGTACACCATGTCCTGATATGAAAATTGCTTTATGCAGATGATGCTGCATTTGTGGCCTACTCACAGGAAGATCCACAGCAACTCTGTTCATTTGCATCTGCATGTAGAATGTTTGGCATGTGGATCAGCTTGAAAAAGACACTTGTATTAGCTCAACCTGCACCCTTACAGCCTTCTGTGTCCATCGACTAATCTTACAGCTTTGGAAAAAATTAAGATAATTAATTATCTTACAGCTTTGGAAAAAATTAAGATACCACTGCAAACTTCAGTTCCTCTGCTTTTACTATATATAGGTATGTGTTTGAGGAATATGATTTTTGTTTACATGAATATTGTTCTGCTTATATGAGATTATGAGATGCCTTACTGCTGTGTTGACAGAACATGTTAGGGTTCTGTATATTTCTCCTTGCTTATCTAACATGCACACAGACCATTCATAGGCTCTTAGGCTTACTATGCCAGGCCTAATGAAAATGACTTCTCAACAATTTTCAGAGAATGTCAGGCAAATGGAAGCTGCTGGGATGCCTGTAATCAAGCCTTTAGGTACATGAATAAGGCTTCAGATATTCAGAATTAATTTGTGTGTCACCAATCTAAGGGGGCAAAATCACATAAAAAGAGAACGGGTGAGTGTCATTATCACAAACCTGGTCATTTGGCACGAAAATGCTGGAAGAAGAAATCTGATGCAGAACTGAAGGCTGCCATACAGACACCCCTGATGAGTAATGGTTCAGCTACGGTAATGACTCTAGTGGAATAACAGGGAAGACACTTCCCCGTTCAGTGGCCTGTACCCCCGCCACCCCAGACTCTGGTAACTAGGGCTACACACAGAGCGAAACTTCAAATAATTCGCTTCTTAGTGCTGTTTTGACTACATCTCTCTTTGAACTGGGTGCTGTTGAACTTCTGATTGATAACCAAATCTCTTGTTTTCCTGTTGATACAGGAGCTTTGCTGAGCACTAAGATTTATTCAGGTTCCGTTTTGGCGGCAACCGTATATTCTGTGGGAATCGATAGGGTTCCGATACACTGTCCAAACACTCATCCACTAAGAATTCGGTTCGCTCAGGACATTACAAATTTCCTAACACACCCACGTTTTGTTGTAATTCCATCTTTTCCGTTTTACCTTTTGGGTAGAGATTTAATGTTAAAATTAGGTCTCTCTCTATCTCCTTTCAGCAGGGTCACAAGCACAATGACACAAAGAAAAGCTTGACATCCATGGTTTCAGGCATAACATGTGAAATACTCAAACATAGTTGGATTATTCCAGTATACTTCTTATCATGCTCAGCTCAAAACAACTCAGCCTGTGTTTTTAAAACTGTACCCGTGATCTCCAGAGAAAGTAGAAGGAATTTCTGAAGTAATCTCTTCACTGAAAGCACAAAGGGTTGTAATTCCTACAGTTTCTGCTTATAACACTCCTGTAAATCCAGTTAGGAAATCAAGTGCTATAAACTGGTATAAAATTTAATTTAATTACATAAAATTTGAGCTGCATTAATCTCATGGAATGATCTCATTCATTCTCCTCAATTTTTTCACTGTTGTTGATTTGTGTTCTGCCTTTTTCAGTGTCCCTATATATAAGGAATCACAAAAATTACTCACATTCACTTTTAAAGGGAGGCAGTACACATAGACGTGCCCCTGGGATTTATTGATTCTCCTGTTATGGTTTTTGCCATTGTAAGTGACACATTGGCTGAATTTGCTCCACCTGGTGGTTCTGTGCTGGTACAACATGCAGATGATTTACTGCCCACCTGCAGAAAAGGCTCACTACTCATCCTAAAACACCTGACTCATTGTGGTTTCAAGGTCTTGCATTCTAAACTCCAGCGGAGTCAACCCTCAGTTACATATCTTGGTTGTATCCTGTCTGCTGGCAAATGGTGCCTCTCTGATGACCATCATGCTGTTATTCGCAACATTCCTCCATCAAGTACACAGAAAAGCTTTCTTGCTCAGCTTTCTCGGACTCTACCACAGACAATGGATCCCTGACTGTTCAGATCATGACAAGATCTTAAGGGAACAATGCGGGAAGTCACACCCTGAAAAACTGACATAGACTTCTAACATGAATGCTTTCATACACCTTAAAGCAGCCCTTTGCTCAGATCTAGCTTTGGGCCTGCCACAGTATACATTGCCAGTTCACCTCTGAAAACAGCAGTGCAGCATTGGGGGTCTTGGCCCAGGAGTATGGTGGTAATTATTGTCCTGTAGCCTACCTGTCTTAAACTTCGATTTGATTGTTCAAGGCATGCCTGCCTGCCTTCATGCAATTGCTGCGGCACTAATGGTGACATATTCTGAAAAAAATTGTTCTCGCATTCATTTTGCACACATCAGGTTACTACTATTTTGAATAACATTCAGAAACAACACTTAATGGCCCAAAGGTGTTCAAGTTATGAAGTTGTTCTTTGTCCAATCCAAAATCCCATTAAAACTATATCGACTCCCAATACACCAGAAGTTTTATTAAGCGACATCTATCTGAAAACACTGATTTGGTTTCTGCTGACCACAGTTGCATGGCTCTCATTCATGAAACTTCAAGTATACACCCTGATGTCTCATCTATTCCATTCAAAGATGGTGTACATGTTGATGGTTCCTGCTCAAAGCTAACTTCTATTACAGGAGCCCCTAATTCCTAAGGGCTCCCGTGAGGAAAAAGGGGTCTCCTGCTAGCAAGCTAACCCCAAGGGGGTCCCACAAGGGAGAAGTGGTCTCACCTGCTATCAAGCTAGGTCTGTAGGGACCCCATCATGGGGCAAAGGACTATATATATATATATATATATATATATATATATATATACACACATACATACACCTCACTAACCAACAGCAGTCCAAAGGGGGCTCAATGTCATTATGCATTTAATTGTTTGTTTATTTTTAGTTTAATTCTTATTCATACAATATTTTTTGCTTTATTTGTATGCCCTTACTTTCTCTGTTTTATGTCAATTTCTTGGTATCATATTCTATAATCAATTTCATAGCATTAAAAATTGTTGGGGGGCTATCACAACATGGTGGGACAAAATTTTGCAATCCTAGGCCAATGGTTTTCCTATGCCAAAGGCCGATATCCTAGTCAATCTTAGGATAATCTATTTTAGCAACTTTAATGCTAAATCCATGGGAATAGGCAGACGAGTGTTGTATCTGTTCTAGTGTCCCTAAGGACATTGGGGTGACCTCTTTCCAGGTAGCTGTAGAAAATCATATGGAGACTCTTCCAAATAAATTTCTTCTAAATAATATTTTAAAAAATAAATAAATAAATAAAATTTCTTTCTACTCTTCTAAATAATATTAACCAGAGCAAACTAGGTGCCAGTATTGACTTGGCCCTCCCCCCCCTCACCTAATTGATTTTCATACCTTGATGGACCCAAACTACAAGTTTGTTTCTTGTTTTATAAGCCAAGGTATTGTGCCTGTGGGGACCTTGCATAATGAAACATATGGAACTATCTACAGCCCTTATACCTTTTCAGGAAAGCTAGTCTGTACAACTCCTCTGTACTCATTATTGAACCTCATCATTTCAGGTACCCTATATTTTCATGACTGGTATTGGATTTGGAGGAAAAGGGTTTTCTTTTATCTGCCTGCTAACTGGGATGGCCTCTGTGTCTTTTCACATCTTGCAAGCACATTCACTATTGTATATATCTCATACAAAAACCATAAATGCAGTTGATAATTTTATCCAGTAGAGAATCAGCTTAGATATAAATGGAATAAATTTGGGGGTTGTATTTTCCCTCAGTATGAGTGAACACAAACTTGGAATGAACTAGAGAAGGTGCATTATTGCCATGCTGAGTCTGCAAATGTAATTATACAAGTCTTAGAGGGTGTTAAGGAAGAATTAACTGCTTTAAAATGAATGACTCTCCAGAACAGAATGATGCATATGTTCTTGGCAAAAGAGGGTATGCCATAGGGTGGTCGACTGTTGTTGCACTTTTATTCCAGCTAATGATCCAAAGAAAAAAGCCTGGTTTATTGGTTCTATGTTACATATATGACATAAATGTACTCCTTGACCTGTGTAGGATGAGCTCAAGAACATAACATGATGGATGAACATTTCATTAATCCTTACTATGCCATACGGACATAAACTGCTTAGCTTTGATGAAAAACACCTTAATATGTTAGATAGCAGTAGCTGAGTAAAGTCAACTATGGAACCTGTAAGAAAGAACTGTTTTAGGAACTGTTTTGTGATGGCCCTTATCTTAACAACTTAGCAGGATGTTGCCAAGTCTGCAATGATTTAATAATTTTGATAGAATATGATTAAATAAGACCCTAAAAATAAACATCACCGATACCCCTTTTCCACCAGGGACTTCATTCAGGATTCTTAGAATTTTAGTGCCAGCTGGTGAACCAACCTGCGTTTCCACCAGTTTTGAGTGAAACCAAATGTAAGGATGTGTCATTAATGGAGGGCACTGCACAATGCACAACAGACGTAAACTGTAGTAGCAGTGTTTTACCATCTGGCAGATTGTATTGATTACCTACAAGCATTTGCTCTGTTATTGCAGAAGAAATAACTAGAAAACAAGCTGGAAAAACTAATTCAGTTATGCATACAAAAATACCACTTTGTTTCCTCTCCAAACCAGGCAACCACCACTAATGTAATCATGATTCACACTGGCAAAAAAAATCTTTTAGTTCCAGCTGGGAACCAAATTTTCAGTTTTTTAACAGATTTATTTTTGGATGAAATGCTTTTTTCTTAGTGGAAAACAAACATTTAATCTAATTAGAGTTACACCAGCCACTAGGAGGTGATTGTGTAGACAATACAAGCAGGTACAATGGAATAATCCGAGGTGTTGTTTTTGCTTTGAATTTGCAGAGGTTTTGCTGCGAAGTGAACTAGCAGGTAGTGGTCATGTGCTTTCAATTTTAACGATTCCTTCAAAACCAATCTTGTACATTTTCTTCATTCTCATGTCATATGTGGACACTTTGAACAAAATATGCCTTATGCTTTTCTTTCTTTTGCGGGCACGTGCAAGATGGCCGAGGCTGGTTCTGGTCCATTATGGAATAACCATACGAAAATGGAATGAATCAGTTGAAAGAATTTAAAATAGATACCTTGACAAAATATGTTCAATTTCACATTACAATTTAAGATCTGTGGTATAAGATATCCCTAGATTGTTGTGGACTGTTGTTTTTGTAATAATGCAACAATCAAAATGACGACTCTCTATTTGGTACAGAGGATTCTGGGAAGTGTGAGCCAGTCCCTTTAATGCTAATAATTACATTATAATTGGTGGAAGTCGGATCAACAACTGGAAATCTAATTCGGTTCTACACACTAAAATACCACCAACCACAAAACCTACACTTTAACCTAAAAAGTTTTTGCTTTAAACGTTTACACCGAAGCAGCATTTACCATAGGCTGAATTTTGCTGTTCAAAAAGTTGATGATGATTGAAAAATCATTATGTACATGGTGAATGGGGTGAATGAATACCTTGAGCAAATCAACATTCAAATTTCCTCCAGTTTATGAATGTTTATATAAAATCAGTAACTACTTAGTTAGTTATTATAGACTATAGATCTTCATTTTTATTCTTCTTTAATTTTTTTAAATAAGCAAGATACAAAAACCATAGCACACTGTCATAATTTGCAAAACTATAAAAAGTCAACAGAACCATAAGTTTGCTTTCACTATGTTGCATAAGATTAAGAGACCTGAGATCTGAAAATACCTCATTCAAAAAAGGATTGTCATTGTCAAGTATTCAAGGAGGCAGAAGTGTCCCAAGAGTGATAAACAATATATAAATAAAAATTATACAGACAAGCTACTGGTCAAGACAGATCAGTTTCAAAGTTTTGATTAAATTATACCCCAAATTTTAACCTTACATTTAAAAAAAAGAGGAAATAATATATTTATTGTGGTTTTCAAGGATCTACTCAATTGTTCACACAACAGGTTTAAAAGTGTTAATTCAAATAACACTTAGTTATTTGTGTTAATTGGAAATAACTGAAGGCATCAGACTGAGGTTTGAAAAAACTTAAAACCTAGGACCAGCCCTTTAAAGACACCAAAAGGGTACAATATGAAGAAAATCCACTACCAATAAGAAAAATAAAATGGTATGGACTACAGAACAATCTAATAAAATTCTTTTGGGAAATAAAAATCCTGTTAAGTCCTCTTTTGGCATATTTTCATATACAGTACAATATCAGACTCCTTTCTTAAATAGCCCTACAGCAACAGAGATGCATAATTAAATGACATATTCTGACATTTTTTTTTCTTTAATCAAATCCTACCCTTCACCCTTAGAGGAGTCTTTAACCTTATCCGCAAAGGGCTCATATGGCTGCAGGAAGACCAACATAAACTGATAAATCAAGGTTCCTGCTTGGTTGGAATGAAACCCTATACCCATACTGGCCTTTTGTGGATAAGATTGCTTCCTTACAGTACAGGTTGATTCACAATGAACTAGACGGTGAATGAATGAAAGATTAATTCAATTGCATTAGTCTACATTACAGACTCCTTGTCAGATAGCCGAGAAGCAGTGATTTCTAGATCAGCCCGTTTCTCAAGGAGAGGAGAGCTCTCAGGTTTCATTTGGTGCACAACTTCTTCCAAATGTACCTCACTCAGTTCCACCTCATCTTTCTTGCTAGTGTGATCAGTAAAGTGCTGCAGCAGCCCTGCCCCAAAAGCATCACCCTCCACATTGATAATTGTGCAGGTGCGATCTCTAAAAGGAGTAATATGGAGAAAAAGTGGGGGAAAATTATTCCAAATAAATGCTTTATTATTCCATACACATTTACATAAACCCATCCTATTTGATCTTATTTAATAAATTCTTTCAAGCCTTCATCAGACTCTCCCAACTCTGCATATTTTACTTACACAAGCCAGTCTACAGCCAGGATGAGAGAGAGGTCATAGGTGGGCAATCCCACTGCCTCCAAGATGATAGCCAGAGTCAGCACACCTCCAGCAGGGATCCCTGCAGCCCCCACACTTGAAGCTGTGGCTGTCACCCTGTAATGGGAAAGGGACAATATGAAAAAAGAAACTAATGCTGATTCATAGCTTATATTACCCATTTAGACATGGAATGATTGGAAGATGGAGGGCTGCACTCACAGTATCGTAATAACCTGGACAAAGTTGAGTGGAATGTCATTTAACTGTGCAATAAACACAGCAGCTACACACTGGAAGCAAGCAGCTCCATCCATGTTAACAGTGGCACCAATAGGTAGGATGAAGCGACTGATATGCTTTGATACACCATTGTTCTCCTCCACACACTTCATCATCAAAGGCAGTGTTGCAGAACTGAAAACATAAGAGGTGAGGCAGTACACACTTTATAACAAAGGATCTTACACAGCACTTCTAATTCTGATCACTTTAAATAATTATGGTCATTATGCTTACTATAAATAGAAATAAATATAAATAAAACTAAATCCAGATGACTCCGGATGGTGATGTTGCTGCTCTAAATTCAAGGTCATAATTCTAGATGCAAGTGTTATTATTATTACAAAGCACAAAACATAACCATAACCATGTAGAAAAGCATTCTACAGTAAACTGTAATGGTACCCTAAAACATTTACATTTATGCCATGCTCATAAGAGTGTAAAATGTTAATGCCTTGGTGAATTTGTTTCTGTTTTTGAATACTCAAAAAGCATTTAAGTAATAAGTCACCAATATTTTGTGCCATAAGATTGTTCAATGGCAAACCAAAACAGAGTAACTGCTACAGAGTAGGGGTTTTTAACTGGTGGTTCATGAACACTGAGGTTCCTTATCAAGCATTCAATAATGTAGTTCCACTGTGGGAATCACCATTTTATTTATTTACTTAAACACATATACATGTGTTAATTATTTTTGTGAAAAATCAAAAATTCATGCAAATACATAAAATTTTGAAAACCCAAGGTGACTTTCAGGATTAAAAGTCCATCCTTGGCAGTCTGTGCTTTGCTAATGTTGGAATGTGTCCTTATCACATGAACATGCATAACATGCAGATTCGTGCCTTAAGCCCTTTCCTTACAACCCACAACAGTGGTCCTCAGGTTGCCTCTTAGTCAGAATGGTGGTTCCCGGGTCAGTTGAAAACCCCTGCTACAGATCATCTGCATGCGAGTACCTAACTGCAATATTGCTATTCAAGAAAGGAGGCTGGTTTAGGCCTTGATTTCATACCTGGATGAGGTTCCAAAAGCAGTGGCCAAAGCAGCAATCAGGCCCATGAGAAAAGTGTAGGGGTTCTTCCGAGTGATCACAAAGTAAATTAGTGGCAGAATGAGCAGGCCATGCACTGCATGACCAATCACACAGCAGGCAACATACTTTCCCAAGCTGGCAAATAGTGTCCCTACATCCTCCATCTCAACAATCTTAGCAGCCACCAAGAACATGATACCCAGTGGGGCATACCTACAGAACATCATCTAAATTCAGAATACAAATAACTATACCCAAAGTGAGAATGTACAGTCAAATCTTGAGAGAATCAAAATTAACATTACATGAACTGATACAAAGCAACAAAAAAAATACACTGTAGGAATGCAATTCCATGGAATAAGTAACAAAAAGCATGTTGGTCTATTTACCACATAATCCAGGACACGAGCACCATGGTAGCCTCATTGAAGGAGTTAAAAAACTTAATTAGAATCTCCCCATCCCCTCCCAATTTCCTCAAGGCCACACCAAACGCCATAGCAAACACAATTAGGCCCAGAATGTTCATACCATCCACATCGGTACCCACTGGAACCTACACACAAGTACACACATGAACTGTATATCCTGCACAAACAGTTTATATGTTTAGATTTTAAAAACAAGAGATTACCTTTTCCAAAGTGGTGTTCGTAGCATTCGTGTTGGTTTTCACAAATTTATAATCTGTAGCATACTGTGGCAAAGGGGAAATGAGCAAAATAGTAAATTGAAAAATAATTAGGGGGGGTGGAAGCAGTGTTCTCAGTCTTTATTATTCTGAATGGAATGTGAGTGAGAACGTGACAGAATGTGCAAGTCTGTTCGAGATGGCATGCGAGTGTGTACGAGAATGACTGTATTTGCAAGATTGTGAGAGCATGAGAATGAGTGCTCGTGTGTGTGTGTGTGTGTGTGTGTGTGTGTGTGTGCGCGCGCGCGAGAGAGACTCACTGACTGAAATGCAGCAGCCACTAAGTTGGAGGGGAAGATGTTTCTAAAAGGACAAAGGAAAATTATATGCTGATTAATTGTAAGACCTGTGTAAGAAGCAAAAAGGACAACAAAGATTAGACCAACTAAAAGGACTGGGTTCTTCAAATATTAATTTAATAACAGCTCATGTGGTTGAGAACTATTTGGTATACCTTAGCCTAACACCACTTTGAAGCAGCCTTGGAGTCTTCAAAGTGCAGTTACTGGGAGCAGTATTTGCTTATCATATATCTTTTGTTTTGGTATTGGCAAAATATTTCAAAAACTGAATACAAACTAATTTTAGTGATTCTTGAGATAAAACAGTTTTGGGTAAGAAATGTGCACAATATTATTCATACAATTAACCAAAATTCTAACCAGGGCAATATTAACACAAAATATGATTATAGCATGTCTCATTATATTACAAATAATATGTCAGATTAATCATAAATGTGTAAGTAGTTGTGTAAATAGTAAAATTTACCATTTTAATGTACTTTCTAGATGATTACTTGTAACCTGACTTTTTTTTATTTAAAAAAAAAATTTTTTTTAGTAAAGAGCTCTTTACTACTTTAATGTTCTACCCATAGACAGTTTATAAAAAAAAAAAAGGTCACTCCATAAAATTTGAATGGAGAGAAGAGATGATAAATTGAAGCGACTTCATGCAGCCAATTTTCATAAGTGATCTGATTCAATGAGCTCAATAACAGCCATTACTAATGCAACATTTGTACATCCTCATAATGTAAGGCACACCAAGGCTGCAACGTCACCATCACAGGGCAGGTAGCTGATGCAACACGTGGTAATGTTGCAACGTGCGGCTGAGACGCGTAACAGACCTACAAACTTCCAATTATTAACGAACATTAAAATATTAGATACATTATTTACATTAAAAAGAATATTTTAAAAATGAGATGCTATTTTTCCCTCATTTATTTTATCCAGACTATTAAGCTAGAGTTCTTGGATTAATATAGATGATTAATATTGATGAGACAGAAAGCGTTACCGTCCCATCCCTCTTTCTAACACGCTTACTTCTACCAGTTCCAGTCTAAACCCATTAATCCAACTTTGACGGGAAAGACACGTTAATGTAGGTGACTCACCTTGTTAGGTCTAAAAACGAGTCCACCACCTCCTTGGTCACTGGTACTTTCTCATCAATGGAAGTCATTTTCGGTTTGGTGCCTTGAGATGAACCAGGCTGAATGATGAACGCCATAATAACGCCGATTGCGGAAGAAATTAGCGTGGTCACTAAAAAGAACAGCATCGCCCAGCCACCTAGTTTTCCCAAAGCTTTGGGGTCAATGCTAGCAGCTCCTGACACGAGGCTACAAACAACCAACGGAATGATGATCATTTTCAGCAGACGAATCAAGAGTTCCCCGGGGAAGCCAAAATAGATTACCTGCGTTTGGGTAAGTTCTGCATTTCGCACTCCAAGTCCAATGCAAACGCCAACGATAACAGAAGCCACTGTTAATATCACGAGTAAATTTGCCTTGACAAGCCGTTTTAACTTCTGCGGGAGCGTTTCTGAAGTAAGAGTACTCTTCTGACTAGAAAGGCAAACTTCATCGCGATGCATTTCCCCATTAGAAATCTGTCTTTCTATAGACAATTTCACGTCTGCCATTATTTGTTCAACAATTAACAAGGTCAGATATTAACACAAGAGAAGCGCCTTAAAATTAAAACCTTCTCCCCCGAGTAATTCGACACCGCCGCAACTCAATTAATGCTGCTGCTTCTTCGTCGTTTCCTTCCTCGACGCTTGGCAAACTTTATGTGCATTGCCTCCACCCACTGAACCGGAATGTTGACTAGTTCTGCTTGTAATTCAAATACAAAGGATCAAAAGATCTTGTTCCTGAACTTCATTTTCAACCATTATAATTTAGAATGTTTAAATTTTGTCCCCTCCATTTTATATTACTAGTTTTCTCTCCTACTAGTCTTCTAGAGGATTCAATATTCGCCAGACGTTCACGGATATTCTCTGTATTTTCTCTATTAAAATATAGCAAAAACAAGCAACACTCACAAATTCGTGCATGTTTGTGAGAAAATAAAAACATACACAGCTTGGTTATTCAATTGACACCGTTACTAAATTGTGAAACTGTGAAATAATCCATCTCCTGTGGTGCATTCACGCAGCAACCCGACTTTTGATAGTCCGCGACATTTCAAAATAAGTCACAAACGGGGAAAAACAAGGAATTTCTTAAAAAGAAAAAACGGTTATTGCACGATAAAGCTTACACAAAATAAACACAACATACAGGGCTTACAAACACCCTTGAAACCTGTAAATAATAATATAAACAGACATAGGCCATTATAATGCACCAAAGCCGTAACTCATTTGCGGAGCCGAATCGCGTTGGAGACGTCACGCATAGGCTGTTGTTTGGGTTCAGTATGGTGCATACCAGTAATAGCTGCAGGCAATGTAATACACAAAAATAGCTTAAACAGAAGCTATTGCCTTACAAGGGAAAAAACACGCCAGTCAATTAATCGTGTTTATAATATTAATCAAAAAAATTAAATTTTAATTCAGCCACCTGGTAATCTTCTCTATTTCCTTCTCGGAGGCCGTTTTGCTGTTTCCATTTTTTTCCACATAGCCCAACTAAACATTAGACGTCTTATTGACATGCAGATCATCTCTATATTGCGTCCGTCGGTCCAAGACCAATTCTGGACTTCTACACGACATGCAAACTAGGTCCGCTTTTTGGACGTCTAACTGTGACCCCACTTGGACGTCAATATGCAGTTAAACATTTGAACCTCGGACTAGGTAACATTTTTGGACGTCATGGGGACGTCAAACACAGGTGCAGGAAATTGACATTATTAATAGGCCTTTTTTTTTTTTTTTTTAATTGACAAATATCATCATTGTTGCCCGGCTATTAATGAATAGTAATATAGATTATTTATGATAAAATGATTTATTACTAATTATTTATTTGAGTACATTATATTTTGTTATCTAGTTAGTTAATTAACAAATTTAGGAATTAATATATTTATTTATTTGTAAATGCAATTTGTGCGAAATTATGGTAGGCCTACTTATGATTTCAAATAGTCAACACCACTCTGATTGGCCAATGCAACATGCCAAGCATTTGGTGCGATTCAGAATTTTACTGGGGAAAGAAATGGCTGCTTGGTTCTGCTCAGCTTGTGTAAAACCTTGTGATCTTAAACCATCTGAATCTGCTGTGGCTATTGGCATTGCCTCTCTTTCCATCAGCTAACGTTAGCTAAAAATTGGCCATGGTTAAAATAGAACTGGAATTCCTGAAAACGACCATAGTGCCTAAAAGTTTTCACGTTAACCGAAGACTTAACGTGAGCAAGCATTGTTCGGTCACTGTATCTGCACTAACTTCAGCTAGGCTGATCGTCAACCTAAGCTAAATCAAAGATCGTTCATCAACTGTCTCTGGCTAAATTCGCTAAGCTATTTTTAGTATCTAGCGGCTCCCCTGAGGCAGGTGATGTGACTGTTTAACAAGCACTGGGTGCAATTTGAAACAAATTACGGCCACATGTTCCGGACATGGCTGGAGACAGCTACAGGGTCATGGGGAGGACACCGAGGTCCGGACCTTGGTATTTTTAAGGCTAAAAATATTATTTGAGGCAAAGTACATTCGTATTTATAGTCAGTGTACGGTGTGTGTTTGGAGGGGGCGAGAGAACAACTCTGAAACAGTAAGCTTTCCTCTATCAGCGAACACTCAACGTACCTTGTTTCTGCATTGAAGCACGTGCATTGGAACGGTAACGTTAGGCAGCAAACCAAACAGCTATGAGCTAAGGATTTAAAACTGCAACATAGTGAATTTGAGCTGTGAATTATGAGCTTAGAATATAAAGCTAAGACTATATTCTCTGCTTCACTTTAGAGATTTATTCAAACTACTTACTTCAAGATACTTAACATATCTCTTATAAGCCCAATTTAAAATAGTTTGTTGTGGGAAAAATTAACTGAAAATAGCCTAATGATATACAAGTTTTGCCTTTTTTGAGGTAAGTGTAGCCCACTCTTTGAAGTGTTTTATTTTCTAATTATTTTATAATCTGCAAGTCCTTTTGCCTATGATCATGTGAAGCACACAGGACCAGAATTAAAGTTCTGTGTTCAGGCCAGGTGAAAGTTAACCTGATCAATAGCTTGAAAATGTAATATTGCTGTAAAGTACAAATAAATTTCACATCTAGTAAAAAGCACACCCATTTTTCTTTCCAAGGGGTCTCTAGCAAAATGATCAATAGTTAGGAGCAGATCCTTGCAAGTTTGACAATGTACAAATGAAATTAATTTAGTTCCATTCATTTTTTTGTCTGTTGGGGTCCATTTATGCTTAATTTATTTAAAACTAGTACAATACGCTGCTATTTAAAAAAATATTAATAGTTTTTGTCATTCTTTGTATTTTTCAGGATCTCCACATGGTTGTTCCAAGGATGGCTATCACTCCAGGCAAAGGAGCATTAATAGGATGGGGACAATGGAGGATTTTGAGAGAGAGCAGGAACGACTCTCAGATGCTCAAGGCTTTGATGCCCTGGTAGGTTTTACAAGTCTGAAAATAATGGAAAGTCTAGCATAACACAATACAGTGCACTCACACA
>JAQQZR010000003.1:17947125-17957170 GCA_030068235.1 Notoglanidium macrostoma | reverse complement strand
GTGTGTGTGTGTGTGTGTGTGTGTGTGTGTGTGTGTGTGTGTGTGTGTGTGTGTGTGTGTGTGTGTGTGGAGTTTCTAAAGTGTCATGGTAGATAAGGTATTTTAAAGGTTCAAAGGAATGCTCAATCAGTTTTACAACATAATCTGCCTCCACTGCATGTGTACCACAAGTTTAATATGTAGCAAATTGTACTGAGCAAAGAACGAAGAACTTTTTACTCAAAAGTCAAATATAATGGAAATCCAAGACCAGTTGTTTGGGGCAGTCAATAAATGTTTTCATGACTAGATGGTTCAAATTGGAATTTGTAACTGTTACACTTAATACAGGTCTTTGGACTAGACAGGCATGAGGGAATGTCTTACTACAGCTGTCCTTAAGTAGAGCTTGAGTATCAAACTTTCCAGCACTGGAGCATTGCGAAAGTAATTCTGGTTACTGACACGTCCCCAACGTTTTGTGATATCTGATTTGTGTGTGTGATCAGGCTGAAACTGACAATTTTGTATTTGTGTGTCTACACAATATACACTCAGAAAAAAAGTACTAAACTGTACCATTTTGCTTGGGTCACACCAGCAAGTATACACCTTTTGTACTTTTAGGATGCATCTTTAACCCAGAAAAGTGCAGTTAATGTATCTTCAAAGTTTTAAATTAAATAAGGTCCATTTATGTACTTTAAATCATTTTTGAGGGTAATTCCAGTGAAAGGTACTAAACGCTTGGCACCAGCAAAAAGAAAATCTCATCCCTGTACAAACGTAATTTACTGCCTCTGCTTGAAGAATTAAAATACATGCAGAACAAAAACATAGTGACTGCCTCAAGAAGTATGACTTTAGACTTTCATTATAAGTCAATGTTGAGTAACCAGGTTGTTTTTTGTTGTTTCACAGCACAGGGGAAATCTTGTATGTGGTAATCTCAGGTTCACTCTGAAAAACAGAACACTGTATAGTATTACACCTTTAATTTAAACGAAGTCATTTTTATTTGATTAATTGGAGTGAGGGGTTGACCTATGAAAGGCTTTACAGGCTTGAGAGGAACTGAGGACATGATTAACCAAACCGAAGGAGAGTTGATCTACCTTAGATTTTTGGCTGGTGTGATTGGGTGAAAGGGGCGGGGCTTGTGCTGCAAACCGGACAGCTTTTTTTTTTTGCCCCTCTGCCGTGCAGAGGCAGTTATAAAAGCGCTTCCGTTTCTCCTGCTGAGGCTAAAACAATGAGGCGGCTTTGAAGGAGGACATGTTTAAAACTTAGGCAAAATCAGGACTGAGGTATTTTGGATGATTTTGGATGTATCCGATTGCAAGACTGCAGATAAACCCGAGGGGGGTACATATTTATGTGTCATGTTTACCCGGTGATCATCTACTGATCAGGTAAAAGGATTTCTGCACCTATTCACATAAAGAGCTCCTCAGCAAGGGAATACACAAGGGATAAAAGTACTTGAATAAGGAACGGTGAAGGGGACTAAGGACAGTCGGATTGTTCAGGACTACTGAAAGCTGCAGAGTTAAAGGTACTGAACACGCGCTCCTCTACACTCAGGCTGGCAATGGTGGGGAGGCTCAATTTGCGCAATGTGTGTGACGAAGACCTGCTGGAAATGAATCTGAAAGCTGAGAGACTGCTGGACAGTCCGGACTCTGGTCTGCCCCCAAGCCCCAGTGTGAGCCCGAGCCCGTGGCTGAGTGGGGACAGGAGTGGGGACAGGAGTGGGGACAGGAGCACCGCCAGCTCCGTGTGTGAGGACGAGAGCAGAGCTGTCACTCCTGCTGCGGTGAGTTTTAGCCCACATACCAAACACAAGGTGTAGCCTAACTGATGCAAATCAGCTTTAAAATGAAACCGCATACAATCAGTTAAGGGACCTAACATTTCTTCCAGTAGCTTAAATCCTTAAACACTGAGCCACCACTTCTCTTACACTGAACCTCATCGTCTGTCCATTATTTAGCTGTTAATAAGTGTCTCTCTTACTTTAACGTTTAATCCTGCTATTAACACAGTTTAAGGTTTTTAAACAATTCTTTAAACATTAAAACATTTAAAGGTTTAAATAATACTTTAAGTATTAAGTGCTGTACTCTCAGGAAAAAAAGTTGGGTTGTACCAACAAGAGTGCTAAACCTATTTTGATCGATTTTTGGATCGATATTTTATATATTGAAATGTTTTGTATGTATCTTTTACCCGGAAATCTTAGTAGTACGAATAAGCATGTACTGACCTGAGTCTCATTCCTTCTTAATGGATAATTTCATCTGGATACTGTAGACTTAAGAACTGCTGTTGCAATAACACGGACTATGACTTTGAATGAGACGTGGGGTACGCCCTGGGCAGGTCACCAGTCTATCTCAGGGCTAACACCGAGATGAACAACCCTTCACACTCACACCTATGGACAATTTAGAGTAGCCAGTTGACCTAATCTGCATGTTTTTGTGGGAGCAGACCCACACAGGCATGGGGAGAACAAGAAAACTCTACACAGAAAGGCCCCAGGTGGTCAGCAGGTTCAAACCTAGAACCTTCTTGCTGTGAGGTGATGGTGCTAACCACTGCACCACCATGTTGCTTCATACTGATCATATTTGACCTCAAAATGCAGTTGCAGAAGAGTTGCTAAAGCACTATACAATAAAGTTGTATTGACTTATCATGCTCAAAAAATGCTGAATTGTATTTTACATATTTTCCAGTTGAATCAACTGATGTACTTTATGACATGATTATAATATGATCTTTCATTGAATACAGGGCACACTTGTTTTAAAACATGGCACTGGTGTATCTCTAATTTTCTACATGTCTGATATCATTATTGTATTAAAAATGAAAAAAAAAAAATGTCCTGCAATAATTTCTTCCAGGGTCCTCTTAAGCTTGTTAGAAGTGCCTCACAATTGCACCCATTTTCCTACGGTGAAGGAATTGAGCTTGATCCTCTGCCTCCAAAAGAATTAAGGTAATGCTCATTTGAATTCAGCTGTATGAAAATTTGTACATTTTGCTTTTAGGTGGTGTGATCGATTAAACATGCACTGACCCGATACTTTTTATCATTTCAGATACACATCATCAGTGCGCTATGACTCGGATCGCCACTACATCCAGGATGTGTGTTTACAGCCCACAGGTTTGGGCTTGGAGTTGTGCAGCCAGACCATCATAGCTGTGTCAGAGAGCACATGGAGGAGATATAAGACCCAGTTAGAGTTCAAGCCCCGCCAACAGGTGCAGCGCTACCGGAGCACCACCATTGTGTACCCCAAACATGCCAGGACCCTGTACACTACACAGCTCAGCTATGATGGACGCAAGTTGGCCAAGCGCTTCCTGTCCAGTGTGGAACTAGAGGTGTCTGACTGTAAGGCCAATCAGAGTTGAAGCGAGAGGGAATTTTTGGAGAAACGCTAACAAAATATGCCCATCCTTATTCACTGAAAACCATGTTCACCATTGAGGGTGTTTAGAACCGGATGGGTGGTATTGCCAAACTATGTATGTAATGGTTTAATTAGCATGTTTTTTTAGATGGATGGAGTATCATGCATCTGGAGGTTTGGATGGGTTTTTAATGTTACTGCTATCCAAATGTATATTACATATTCTACGTAACATTTGCAGCCCTGTTGGTTTTAAGATTCTGCTCAGTGATGTTGATCCATCACTTATTGAAAGTTTTATGGTAATGTAGTAGTGAAAAGCTCAGTAAATGCACAGAGGAGCTGTAAGTGAAACAGGAAAGTGATGAAAGTGATGAAACAGGAAAGGAATGAAAATTCATTTATATTTCTGTAAAATTTTCAGGATTTTGCTTATTGGTGTGTCCTTAATGAGTTTGTTTCACTGAGGTCTATCATTAAAATTCAGATATTACATGCCTCAGTAATCTGTGGTGTGTAAATGATTTTCTTGAGGTGCGGAATAGTGTGAGATGTTGCACAGTCATATACGTAGGTGAGAACAGGTATATGTATGGCTGAAATACAAGAACCAAGGTCTTGTGAGAGGTTGATATAAGAGGTTGATAGTTGTCTGTGTCTACTACTGTAAGTTAAAATTTTGGCTTAGCTTTTTTTTTATTATTATTTGTTTTATTTCATTTCTCTTTTTTCTCTGTTTCACTTCATCCATTCAGGTGTGTTTTTTTTTTTTACATTTTACACCAAAAATATAAAACTGCTTGGTTTTAGGATATTTTTTGTTGTTGGTTGTTGTTTTTTTGTATTTCTTTTAAAGTGCACTGCTGCAGTCAGAATGAGGAAGATAAAGGCTTGTTCTGAGAGGAACTCAACTGTTTTGAATGTTTGCAAATCTGAATTGCAGAACTCACAGAGAATATTATTATTTTTTCCCTAATGACTTTACCTGTTCTACATCACTTCAGTTTAGTCATTCATAGATATAAAAAAAATCACTTTTGCAGTATATTTATTTAAAGCTTTTTAAAAGTTTCAACTGTACACAACACAAGTACTTCAGCTGTGCTTCATTAAAGTTAACCATTGGTTTAATTTTAAATGGGTATTGTTATTTCAACTTCAGACTAAAATTAAAAAAAATAAATCCACTGTTTTTTTTTAAATAAATAAATTTATACTGATTTTATATGTATGCTTTAAAGCAAAGCATGAAAATATTAGGTTTATCCTGATATAAATGATATTGCAATCAGCGAGGTTAGCACTTTTTAAATAAAGACCACAAGCATACGATCCATGAACTTATTTGTTGCTCTTTACCGCCCTCTAGAGGTGGGAATTAAACACTTACCACTAAAACCCAGTTGAAATTTCCATAGCAAATGTAAATGTACATCGTGCTTATAGAATTCTCAGCCAACGTTATTACAGTCCCAGCAAAACATTATATTTGAAGTATATTATGTATTCAAAAATATTATATTTGAAGTCTTTTTGATAATATATTAACACATTTTGAGAACAATGTATAAAGAGTGAGAGTGCTAAATTATTATTAATGCTTATTAATACAGAATGAGTCGTGTGGTTGTAGGCTATATTTTATCCTGTTCTGATTTTCAGGCTAAAACAACCTGTTTCAGGCTCGATCATCTTGAAAGCTTTAGTGTATTTTCCCCAGAGCGCCTGTAATCATTTGCATGTCTCATCCGTGAAACTTTCAGTTTCAGTCAGACTGAATTAGTCAAGTCAATTGGCTTTTATTGTCACAGCTAGTAAAGTATATAGTGAACGTAAACAACGTTCCTCCAGGACCATGGTGCTACACAAAACAACACCCCAGCTAACAATATGACGTCCTTACAACGTTCCCTGAACGTCCTCAAAAGTCATAATAACCTTTACAGTTAACATGGTTATTTTTCGGAGTTTTTTTCCGACGTCCTCGCAACATATCTGAAATGGCATGATGACGTTGTAAAGCGGTATTGGTTTATTGGTTAGACAAAATAAATAAATAAATAAATAAATAACACTTAAAACATCATCTTTTTTCTTGAAACAAGATTTAACAACAAAGTTACTGCGTTACAACAAGATGTTACATCGACTTATAATTAGCACAATTAAATAAATATAATATAAAAAGACAACAAAAAAAGCATTATACGATGATTCAGACCCACGGATACTGAAAACCACAAGGGGCGTGTCCTGTAGTATGTGGGCGTGTCTTAAGCGGGGCAAAGTCTGGGCAAGCCCCACGCAAATAAGTAAAAAACACTGAACTGCGAGGTTGGAGGGATGTGGCCGTAAATATAATTATACATTTCTCCATAAGATATTTCAAATGACATGGTAATGGTGGATTAATATAATATTTTGAGTAAGATGTCGGGTGCATTGTTTATTTTCAAGCGCGTGAGTTATTGCGTCACGTGAATGTGGTCATGACGGAGCAGGAGGAAGACTGGGATGGCATCAGCGACTCTGAGCTCCTGGAGATCCAGTCAGAACATTTCTGCATCGGTAAATAACAAGCGGTTTATGTGGGATTACAGAGAAGTGCACTTTTCAGCCTGTTGAGAAGCCTTAGTCTACGTACCTACTGGTGTTAATATGGTCTTAATAATGTACATATCTGCCATTTTGCTGCTGTTATTATTCTGTTCTTTGGCAGCAGGTAAACAAGTCATGCAGTGTTTCAGAGAATATTTTGCTGCGCCATAAGTACATTTGAATGAATCTGTCTAAACGCAAGATGGCGCTAAATCACATGATCACTGTTGTGAAATATTCTTCTTCTTCTTCTTCTTCTTCTTCTTCTGTCGGCTTACTCCCTGTTCGGGGTCGCCACAGCGGATCGTCTTGTCGTCCGCTTCAGTGATTTGGCTGGGTTTTTTTCCAACCGGAAGCCCTTACTGACGCAACCCCCCCCCACTTCATCCGGGCTTGGGACCGGCACCACGAAACACTAACTGTTCCCCCTAGTGGCTGGAACCATTAATACTCACATTCATATCTATGGGCAATTTAGAGTAGTCAACCTAATTCACGTTTTTGGACCGTGGGAGGAAACTTTTTTAGATTGTTTTTTTTTTTTTAAGAAATAACCCCCCCCCACAAAAAAAAAAAAACCTGAATGTAAACCAATTTTTTTTGTTCTTATTTTATTTTGAATAGTTGTAATGATTGCAGGGATGTGAGTATTTCCCACATTCTCCCATGCAATATTCATGATGTTCTGCACATCCAAAAAACTTGTGCTATTTTCCAATGTTTTAAACCTTATTAAATACAAAGCTTAATTAAATACATTCTTGTTACTACAGTAAACCTGCTTCAGTATGATTGTGCTTATAAAATTGCAGAAGAATCCTCTCAGCCACCCAGCACTAGTGCCGCAAGTGGAGACACTTTCGCAGCTCCAGCATCACTGCACACGTAAGTCACTATCTTTTAGAAAATGATTCTGCATATATATTTTTTAATAAATCTGGTGTATTTACAAAGGAACATCTTACATGACATTTGCTCTTACAGCAGGTTTAGGAGTCTGTAAATACTGCACAGGGTGTTTTCGCACTCCAGTCTATACCATGGATTGATTCTTATTTTTGGAGAGCCCTCTGTTGCCAGTAAGATAAACTGCAAAATCAACAAAATTGTAGTTGCACTGCCCAGCCTTCTCTTTCCACAGAACCGACCACATTCCTTCTGAAGAAACTACTTATTTCTTGTGAATTGCATTTTAATACTCTATATGGCAGAGTGGCTATGGCGGCAGAGATAATCTCATGGCTAGAAAAATGTAACCCAGCCCAAAATTAATAAAGTGGTGAGATCTATTGTATGGCAAATTTCCAAGGTACATTTCAAATGACATGAAAGTTATAAAACATTTGGAAACCTTACTGCACCTTTAATAGATCTGGTCCTGACAATGAGCTAATTAACAAACCTGATGTTTTGAGAGAAAATATAACTATCTTAATAATTCTCAATCCTGACTTGCAGCACCGTGGAGACGTTAAAGCAGAGTCCTGTTACAAGAAATGAGGAGATAGGTGTGAAGAGGAAGAGAGATGCTGAGGATGGCCGTAACCTTCCGCTGCGTTTCGGGAGGCTTCACCTAGCTGTCAGCATGCTGTCTGATCAGACTTGGTGTGAGAAGAAAGTTGAGTATGGCTTCCTCAAACCTCAGATCAAGAAAAAAGATAAACAGAAAATTGAGGTGCAGACCGGTTCCAGCATTCATCTAGCAAGAGGTGAAAAATGGCAATGTTTAGCATATAACTTTTTTTGAGGATTATTTATTTTTCTGTAACGTGTTGTCGTAACCTAGTAGTATGTGTGTTCCATACTGTATGTCTGTATTCACACAGAGTTGGAGGTCCATGATCTCATCCCCGTTAATATTCAAACCCGTGAGGATTCTGTGGCCATTAGTATGATCAACATGTTAAACATGATTCCAAGCTTAGAGACAGGTAAGCAGAAAGTAAGAAGATGTTATTGCTGTTAAAAATGGAATATCAATTTATAAGATTAATATCATGGAAGCCCAGACATCTGTTTTTGTGTATATGTTTATGGGGCTTTAGGGGAGTGTGTGCGTGAGTTTCCAGTGTTCGGTGTAGTAGAAGGTGTGTATCTTAAGGGCGTCATCGATGAACTCCGTTATAGCCAGAAGGGGGAGCTGGTGTTGAAGGAACTGAAGACTCGCAAGCAAGACTCTCTACCTGGTGCTGCCCAGGCTCTCGGCCATCGCTTTCAGGTGTGTGAAATATTTTCTCTCCTGCAACCTTTCTTTTTCCTTATATTGACTTGCCATGCTGTGAATCCTGTCAGCTACAACAAAATTATAGTCGCCTTCCATAAGAATCGGCAAAGTGATTGTATAAATTAGGTATAAATTTTACACAGAATGATAAAAATTTTCCAATCAATAATTTTGTATAAGTACTTAGCATTCCTTTGTTGCTTTTTAAGTAATATTTAAATATATAAATCCATGATGAAGGTTCATTGCTCTTAGTCTACAGAATTTCTAACTATGAGGCTGCACACGTGAAATCTATTTGACATCAGTTTCAACACTAAAGAGACAGATAATTGATATGAATATACATGACAAGCAGTTGAATAATAGTTGAATATTTGCCAGGTAGAGGATGCATGAGTATACTGCGTCAATAAACAGTGAGGAGAAAAGTGAAGGAGGTAAAGAAGAACACAAAGAGCAGTCTGCTTAACTATGACTGGTATTGTGTGCCGTGGTCAGATGAGCTCAAAACTGAACTTGGCTAAGCCCACCATCAGCTTCTTTGTTGGATAAAGAGGACTATGCACAAGGAAATGTACCTATAAAAAAAATCTGATGGTGGATCTTGATGCTTTGGGGCTGTTTTTTGGTTGTTGTTTCAGGGATTGTTGTGAAGAACTGATGGCATTATGAATTTCTCTATGTACTAGGACATTTTAGCTGGTGATCTGCTTTGTTGTCTCTGGCTGGAGGTTTAGACTTGGCTATAGATGGACCTTTCAGCAATATATGACAAAAAACATTTTCAAATCAATAAAGAAAAGGTCATAAAGCTAGCATTTCTCAGTGATCATCCCAATGTGGAAATATGAACCATTTTGAAATCCTGTGCTCTGATTTGAAGAGAGAATTCTACATGCACAAGAATGTACTATAGCATGGAGGAGGGTTTAAGAAACATTTACATTAGGCTTAGTTAGGTTCAGTGTTGATGTTGAATCTAGACAAACCACCAAATGTCAAATAATGGACATTCAAAATTAGCCAGATTACTGAAAACTTTCACAGACAGAGATCCTGCTGCATTTCTCATTGCCCGTGTTTGCTCTGTTGACTGTCTTTTCTGTGTATGTGTGTTAGGTGGCCTTGTATAAGATTTTGTTTGATGCATTGGTCAGGGGGGAAGTGAAGAAAGAGCACATTCTGAAGCACCTCAAACTCAGAGCCTCATGGCCTCTTGGGACTGAGGTCGTAACTCATGCTGCAAATGTCGGGATAGATGTAGTCACCCTTGGTGAACTGCTGGACGCTTTCCTCCTCACATTGTCCTGTTCTGACCTGCCGTGTGTCGACGTGCTCCAGCTGGAGTACTGTCACCAGGGCTCTACCAGCTTCATTGGCACCGTGTTGGTGCAGTTTGACGAGTCCCAGCTGAGGGCAGAGCTTCGAGGATACCTGGAATACTGGAGAGGACACAGAGGGTCCAAGGGAGTGGATATAGAAGAGGCCTGGAAATGCACATCGTGTGTCTATGAGGAAATCTGTGACTGGAGAAAAAATGGATATCAGGTCCCTGAGAGTCTTCACACCAGGAAGAGAGTCAACATGAACTGACATGCAGTTATTTGTTTTCGACTAGCTATGCTATTGGCATTAACTTATATCTGTGACTCATCATTCTAACTACCTTTTTTATATTTTTTATTATTTACACTACCCGTCAAAAGTGTGGACACACCTTCTAATTAAAATTTTTTACTTTATTTTTATGACTTTAAAAGAGACTGGATAATGATGGACTGTTGTTTCTCTTTACTTAGTTGAGCGGTTGTTG
>JAQQZR010000003.1:17928136-17943197 GCA_030068235.1 Notoglanidium macrostoma | reverse complement strand
GATGGATGGATGGATGGATGGATGGATGGATGGATGGATGGATGGATGGATGGATGGATGGATGGATGGATGGATTCTATTTTGCAAAATTCAAACAAACTAATCATCTAATTTAAATCACTGTAACAGGCAGCTTCCAAGGATGAATGAACCTTGTAATTGCATTGAACAGTGCAGCACAATCATAGTAATTGAATGTGGTATTTGTTTGTCCTGCAAGCTGTAAGAAAAAACCCACTTTTGTAGATTTTTAGTTATGTCACACAGGATCGCAGTTCCAATGAATATCTTTTATTTTAACCAGATTCAATTTGAAATTATTGTTGCAAGATTTCTAAAATATATATAGTGCATCCCCAGTTGGTATCTGTGGTTCTGTCTGTTTAGAAGACATTATGTGTTAATTCCAAATGTATTTGCATTCATTTATATCCTTCAATAATGATTTGTTGACAGATGAGACACAAAATTGAGACTTTTTGGCAAATACACCTAGAGGTATAATATATGGAGGAAGTAAAACATGGCATACCAACAACAAAATTTCACCTAAAATGTGAACACTAAGGAAAAGATTTAAAGGCATGTTCCTGCTTTACTGCTTTAAAGTTTGGGGACCTGTGACCAATGATCTCAATACATTTTAAGGCATTTGTCTGCGAGGCAAAACTGAAATACAGTAAACCAACAAGAAAAGAATGGTCAAGTCATATTGATGACCTCAATCCAACTCAAACACTGACCAAATCTGAAGTCCATTCAAGACATCCCAACTACTGTATACACAGTATATACAATACACGTACTTAAACAGTAGTGGAACCTGATGTGGATTTCTGCTATTTTAGCTCATCCACCTCAACGTGTGATGTGTTGTGTATTCTGAGATGCTTTTATGCTTAAAGAATGGTTATTTGCATTACTGTAAACTTCCTGTCAGTTATGAGCAGTCTAGACATTCTCCTCTACCTTCCTATCAACAAGGTGCTTCTGTCTGCAAAACTGTTCATGGAAGGTTTTTTGTTTTTCACACCATTCTGTGTAAAATCTAGAGACTGTTGTGTGTGAAAATTCCAGGGTATCAGCAAATACTCAAACCAGTCTGTCTGGCATCAAGAACCGTGCTACAGTCAAAGCAACTGAGATCATATTTTTCCTCATGCTGATGTTTGATGTTAACATTAGCTTTAAGTACATGACCTACATCTGTATGATTGTATGCTGCTGCCACATGATTGGTTTATTAGATAATTGTATGAATGAGCAGGTCTGTTTAGGTGTTCCTAATACAGTGGTCAATGTATATTATAAGCTCCTTAAAATATACAAAGAATGAGATGAAGAAAGACTGCTGTGCCACGTACAAGTCTTTCCAAAGGTTTGTCATTCATACAGAAATTCTGATAATTCACACAATTTCCTAAAGTTGCTATATCTATTCTAATGATTGAAATAATTTCACAATAAATCACTTTCCTTATAATGTGTACATTTTGTGGCAATATCATCCATTAGGTGGGGGTATTGGTCTTTTTAATCTTTATATATAAACTAGACAAAGAAAACATAAGATATTGTGATATGAAAAAGCCCATTCGTGCTTTGTATAATGACCAAATAAGGACATATGATTCTGTTTGTACTTCTTGAAGAACTTGTTCTTAAATTGTGTGTGACATTTACCGCTGACAGTAAATTCATCTCTGACACTGAGTGTTGATGTGTGCAGAAAAAAAGTTGTTTATGTTTATTTGCACTTGTAACTGAATCTGTAGTCAGGGTAGTGCTGTGTCATATTGCAGGCCTCATCTTTATTATTACCAGGACACAGAAGAACTGAATGCACCTGGCATCAGGCCTGATAGACTCTCTGTAGGGCACTTAACTCACACACACACACACACACACACACACACACACACACACACACACACACACACACACTCACGCACGTACATACACACACACACACACACACACACACACACACACACACACACACACACACAGTGGAACTCTCTGGATGACATGGAGAAGAAAATGCTGAAAGTAAATCATGATGTGTGCTTGTGTGTGTGTGTGTTTATTTAAACTGGTGTGTTCTTCAGTGATAGTAGCCAGGTGAACTATTTGTTGTTTTAAGAGCCTCAGAGATTCTCTCATATAATATATATGGGAAGATTCGTGTCTCACCCATATGCCCGTTAGTCCAATCAGTCACCGCCACAAACTAAAAACATGGATTGTTATTACTGTAAAATTATACTGCATAAATATTATTACTTCTAGCATGTCCAATTACATGCAAATGTTTGCATACCTTTTACTTTGAAAGGATAAAACCAAGAAGACAATTCAGATGTGCATAGTCACAAAATTATATTACTGCATATAATAAATGTGGATTTGTATTTCACTCTCCTTTTATCTCTCTGGATTTTTTCTTCCACTCTTTAGGCATTATCGTTGTGTCTGAATGACTTTGTTAAACTGTTGGTAATAGCATCTCTGAATACTTTTTATACCTTTCTCCAGCTGGGTTAATGGTCAGTATTTTCCTTTTTAGACCATGTGAGAGCTGTTTTCAGATCCCATCAACTCTTAACTATTTACAGCAAGCTGCTTGTGAATTTTATTAAACCTTCCTGGTTTACAGTATATAAGAAGAAAGTAAACATGTGTTAACTATTTTAAATCATTAGACTTTAATGACTCGCAATCAGATTAACCACAGAATGTCAACAAGGATGCAGACTGGGCTTGCTAATAAGGATAACTGCAGGTTTAGACTCAACTGTTGTAATATTTAGGTCATGTAACAGGATTTCAGTAGAATATCTCTGTAGAAACATATAATAAAACATTTTAACAGTCTGTAGTGAGCTTTCATGTTTTACGGTACAGGATTACCATGAAATATAAGTATAAATCTAATTCAGCCTGGACCTAGTAGAAGACTCACATCAATAATAAAAAAAACTACAGTGCAAGGTTCTTGATTAATCAGTTTATAAAAGTAACAGCTAGATCCTTTTGACCTCTGCTCCTACCACCGAAATCTGTCCCTCTTTCTGTCCCTTCTCCCTGTACCAGAGGATGAAGGACATTGCTGCTGTTAGGCTGTAATCTGATAAGTTGATAAGTTCAGAGCAATCACTCCATTGTTTGTACCTTCCTTAAAGTTAAAGAAAATGCCTGCGCAAACAAAGCGCCATGCAATTCAGGCTCTCTAATGATGTCACTCAGACGCTAATGATCCGTTCATCCAGGCTCCATAAAAGCTCTCCTGCTCACCACTAAACACTCCACAAACACTTGCTCACCTGGCACATGCAGGGAACCAGTCATCTGTAATGGCCTCCACTGATTCACACAATGTCCTCCTCGCTGAGGCCATTAAACTCACTTTCTGCCTATAAAGCTGCTGAGAGAAGGAAATGTGTCCACCTCATATTTATCTACAGGGAAAAGGAATGTGCAGCAAATGTAAGAACATGAGCAGAGGGAACAGCATGAACAATACTTAACGTCACGATGAATGAACTATATAAAATCATAGGCCATTTGAACTGTTGCTGTCCTCATGGGAGATTTGTTGAATTTGGATGACGTAGTTTTGGACTATTATTTGTTATTTTAATCCCAGTTGGTGAATCATTCATTTGATTCAGAACAGCAATATTTTCTTAAGTCCTTTGGCAAAATGAATTGAACACAAGGAAATAAATATCAAGGCTAAAACCCAAATGACCTAAGTAAAAAAACTGATATACCACGGAGCTAGTAAACTGATTGTGGAGCTGACCTTATTATGGTGACATTGATTATGAATAAGGAAATGCTAGACCTCCACCCTGGTGTGTTTGGAGACCTGTACGCTATTCAGACACGGGGAAACCGACACACATACACACTATCAAGCCTAAACTGGAAAAATTCCCCGACTGCGGGTCTGCCAGGGAGCCACAGCTTCAACGTCATTTCAGCATCAACAGCTGTCTGGTGGTGGAACTCAATCAGACTCATGTCTAGTAATTGGATATGCTCCAACATGCCAAAAACATTGAGCACAGCCTCATCTGTAACCATTCAATGCCTATTGCATCACCATCAAAACATTAAGAAGATAAACCAAAGCATTGTAATTTTACAACCATTTAAAGTTTCAGCATGCCTCAAACTCCATGTTAAACTGAAGAAGAGGAAGAATCTTAGTTATTATTTCACTAAACATGAGCATTCACATACAATGGCTAAAAACATGTGCAAATATACACAAGAGACTTCCAGTAACTTTTATTAGTACATAAATGTTTTATTGTTCCCGTTATTCATTTAAAGACTGTGTAAAGCAAATTTGTAAATTTGAAAAAATGTGTATAAACCAGGGATGGATTATAAAAAAATAAACCAAAGATCGAACATCTCATAGAACACCATTAAATCCATTATTAAAACATGGAAAGAATACCAGGAAAACCAGGCAAACAAGGGATTAAATCACCAAGAAACAATAATCAAAATTCCAATGAAGTCCATTGTGGTTAAAGGTTGTAAGACTATAAAACATGAAAAGTCCAAAGAGTGAATACTGAGGCAAGCCACAACAGAGTTAAGTTTATGCTATATATAGTTGAAGGAAGTATATTTTACCAAGTACATGAAAATATGTGACCTCCAAATTTGGTTATAGCTCTTATCATATTAGATCATATCTCTAAAGTGACAAAATGAATTCATAGACTTGTGTGCATTTGGCTATGTAATTTGGGTGTCAGTGGCTGGAGAATACAACGGCTGATTATACAATCAGAGATACAGGTTGTATAGTATACAGATAAACAGCATGTACTGTATGTGTATCTATGTATCATCATATGACATCATAAATAGCTGAAAAACCTCAAAGTTTGCATGAAACAAAGGCCTGAATATCTCACCAGTAGTTTACAGGCCACAATCTTTCTAATGTTTATATCACCTTGTCCAGACAAGTAAAAAGCCAAACAGTCAGATATTTTGCCAATTGTTGGATGCACACAAACAGGAAACCAGTGTGCTTGGATCAGGTAAAGGAAATAGAGGCTGATAGGACATTATACCAGGCTTTCTGAGATGTCTATTAGAGGTTCCCAAAGGCTTTGTGGTACATGCAGCATGGAAATAAGGACATTTTGTTTGTCTTAGAAAGCAGAGAACTATGTTTCTAATATAAGATAAAAACCTGCATGAAGTTTCTGTAAGAAATCATCAGTCTTTTTTATTGCCAATTAGTGAAGGCAAAAGCAGTACTAATTAAAGGGAAAATTATGCAGCAGAAGATTCTGCTGCTCATGATACACTAAAGCAAGAGCTAAATTTCCTACTGCATATGTGCATATTATTGTGCACAGTGAATTCCTTTGAGAATGATCAAATAAATAGATTGCATTAATTACACTGTTAAAATGTGTGGTAATTTAATGAATGGCAGTTGAAAACTGCTGCTGTGTGAGGTCTTCAATAACACAGAAAGGGGGACAAGATCCTTCTGTGTCTCCTATCTCTTTCATCATCTACCACACACACAGTGTACAAAGAACATTACCTCCTGGAGAGACAGAGATTCATTAGCTATTTTTAGCATAATGTAAGTCTGCTGTCTTTGTGGAAGGCAGAGTGCACCTGTCCATTAAGGAAATGTACCAAGGAAATGTAATTTGTGAATGAATAAAAACAGCAAGAACAGAATACTGAGTATTAAGGTGTCATTTCTGGCCCTGATTCTTCCCTGCTGAAAACCACCTTCCTTTCAGAGCAACAATGTCAGAAATGTATTGGCAGAACTACAATTCGGAAAGTTTTCTCAGGCTCATGATCCAAGAAGACGACATGTGGATGGCTTACAGTACGTTTGAATAGGAATTAAACTCTGTACTGTTTAATAAGCAAGACATATCAGCTACAGTGTCTGAAGTCATTTTTTATTTATAATAGTGCTCATGTCCGTGTCCCTGAATCGCCCTTTTCATGTAAACATGAGTGTCTCTACATAGAACGGAGGTCATTTGCCATGAAGGACTCCTACAGAGCTCAAGCGAGCTTTGCTGATAGCACTTAACAGCCATTTCCTTTAATGACAGCATGCGACCGTGACTGCAGCCCACAAACAAATACTATCATGATCGTATGCGCTATGCTTTGGTCAGATAGTACCTGTGAAAGGAACAAAACAAGCCAGGAGAAACGTCATCACCCAGCTGGAATTACTGGAAAGACCTTCTGTGGTTGAATAAACTCAATGTTCTTTTCTTTTGTAATAAAGATCTTAACACAAAGGCACTGATATTTTTTCCCCCACTTTGTGCTCTCTATATGATGGTGTTCCTCAAGCTGTTGTGTGCACATGGTGTGTCTCTGGTGTGTTCATGTGGCCTTTATGAGATGCTCTCTTGCAGTGTGGGGGCTGCAGGTGGAGACGACAGGTTGACATTTATAGTCAAAAACAGGAAGTTGTGAATGTGTGTGTGTTGGGGCATACATAGCGTGCTCGTTTGTGGAGAAAGATTAGTGGCCTAAGGCACAATGGTTCACTTAACATGCATAAGCGCTTTCTACAAAAAACAAAGTTACATGCTGTCTAAAGCAGTGACGCCAATTAGCTCCTATGTTAATCCTTGTTAAGCCTTTTTTTTTTACACCAGTTGTGTGCAGAATCAAAACCTGCTGTGCGAGGCATGCTAATGGTGTTTCGCTGAAAAGAATAAAAAAATGCAATATTGATGGTAGGCCGTAAATACAATTCAAATGTATAACAGTTCAATTATTCTATCAGTTCCAGTAAAGATGAAGTGCAAATATCATTCCAATATCATTGTTAATACACTTTAATAATAAGTAAGGAAGAAAATACAATGGGGAAAATAATCACGGATGAGATGATGTGATGTGATGTCACCTGATGGAAAGCAGTGAAGTTGGTTATTTTCCTATTACAACATGTTCTGACATGTTTCATTCCTCTTACTCCTCAACAATTTGCCAACACTAACAACGTTTTGTTTCTTAAAGAATGACACATTGGACTTTTATCTATTTATAATTACATTTAATGCTGTGGAAAGTCTATTAAAACAAATGTGTTCCTGTTATTACCTACATTCTAACAGCTAAAAGCAGTCATTCTCTGACCTTGTTCCTCTTTGTTCTCTGTTTCGACAAAAAATGCCGTCTAAAAGACTTTCTTATGTCGGAAAATATGCTTAGCTCTGATTCCTTCTAAAAATGAGAAAAACTTATGAACATATTACCACTTATCAACAATTACACTTGTTTTTAAAATATGTTTATATGAAGAATCCATCATACAAGTCTCTGTGTAAGTTGTTACTATTGTAACAACTAGTAAGACAATTGATCCTGTATTTAACTATCCATACACAGTAGAATCCGCAGTGTTGAGTTATCTGTTTCAGTTGGACTCAAATGAACTCTGAAAGAGTTAATTCAACACTGGGGATTTTACTGTGTAGTGAGACAACGCAAAAAAATAATGCTACATGTCTTTTAGGCTCAAGTCACCAAATTTCCATAAGATCGACTTCTTTGAGAGTGAAGTTCAAACCCGAATCTGCTACATCTGATCCAACTAATCTGTTCAGAATCTTCTGTTCAGTTGCTTTAGATGTGTTAGATGTGGTTTAGAAATTATCTCTGCACAAAACTACATGGTTGTTGCTCACTCGTCTACGCTCTATAGATGTTAACCATGATTCATGACTCTGATGAAGGTGTGAGAATGTGCATCTGCACAGTGAAAGGTCCGAGTGGGCACTGCACATTCATACTGTACTGGAGGTAAAGTGTAGATCTTCTGCAAGCAGCTATGTTGTACATATGCCGGGCGTGTAAAACCACAGGGCTCCATCAGGAATGATATTTATAGATGCCCTCCTCACTGTTAGAGTGGAGAAGGGAGTGCACCTCAACCATGACGTCAGTCTGAGGCTCTACAGAAAGGCCAGGGAGATGGATATCCAGATGGAAACAGCATGCCCTTTAGCTCAAGTTCAGCACAAAGTTATAATAGTGCTGTGTGCTTAATGAGCTTTTTGAACTAAATCCCCTTGTGAATTTCAGTTTCAGAATCCATTAATTAGCTTTGTTAGACATTTTACTTTCTATGCATTTTAACAGTCCAGTTTTCAGTACAGTAGCCAGTGGTACTGCATAAAGGAATACCAAAATATTTTTTCAACCTAATCTATGTGCACTACTGCTGTGGCACATTTGCAATTATTTTGAAATGACCTGATACTGAGAAAAGAACATAAAACTTGTTTAGTCAAAACTGTTCAACTATAGAGCTACTGTCACATTCACAGGATCAGACAAACATTAAAGAAACTGTACATTACATTATGTAATATTTAGCTTTCTGTCACTGAAACAGTGCAGTAAAAAGTAATTCTGGTTACTTTTTACTTGTTTGTTTTTTTTATTCTGGATTTTGCCTATAAGCAAGATTTTGTGGTATCCATGTGCCATCATGCCAAATTTGAGACATTATGTTTATTTCACTCTCATTTCTGTGTTGATATTGTATAACCATAAATTCTTCACCCTAAAAAAGCTTCATCTTAGAAAGGATGAATTATATGAATTATAGCTTTTAATTAATCGAATGAAATAGTTCATTAATGCTTTCCACAGAAATGAGTTTTTGACTCAGTTTTTGAGTTTTCTCATAAATGTTTATTGACTTCTCTTAGACATCTATTATAAGTGACTTTCAGTAAACATTACAGTACATAGAAAGAATGAAATGAAATTCTTGTCCTTTGAAAATGTTCATATCCTACAGATTCAGTAAATAGAGATTGGGCTGAAGAAATATACCCTTAAATGGTACATTTCATTTTGTACAATTTACTGCTTTAAAATCAGTTAAATACACAATGGACTGATTGCTTATGTTTTATAATGTACTGTTTCTAGTTAATACAATCCACATTTGGAAGACTTAGCTGCAAGAATAGTCTGTTTTGAATTCCTCATATTTGTTATGTCACTACCATGAACACATTTACATAATCAAGCTAACGCCTGTCATGTTGAATTGAATCTGTTGTAGAGCTACTGGAGCAGAACATGTGCAGAACAAACACTTTTCCTGGCTTTTTGGTGGCAAATGGTGACCATAGTAACGTAGTGAGGTTTTGCGTGGTGTTAACAGTGATTTACATAGAGAAACTTATAATACCAAGGTTTTGAACTCTATCCTTTATCTTTGCATATATGTCTGAAGGTTCCAGATATCAGAAAGGAATAGACAGTGTTTATTCTCCCCAGGATGCCTGAGGACTCTGAGCGTTATAGTCTGTTTGACACATTTCATTCTGGACCTATACTGTAATGCAGCACAGTCAATACAGTACCAAACATGCAATGTGCAACTAGTTTTTTTGCTCTTCTGGTTCATCTAAAATTATTATTCTAACTACTGGCATGCATATTGACAAAAACCACTTTATCTGTAATGGTAATGTGTTATATTGCTAGAGAGTGCTTTGTTAATGCATTTTCTAATTCCAGAGTCATCAGGTCAGTGATAGTAGTTTTAAGAATTGATTAGCTATCGTTTAGTCATTGTGAAAGATTTGAACTAGCGAACAATGCTAGACATGTTAGAGGGTGTAACCATACACAAAATTTGATACGATGCAATATAGTGATGCGTTGATAACATACATGTCTGATACAGTAAATATAAGAATTGGCAAAATTGACTTCTGCATTTTTCGTTGAATAAAGCACTCGACACTATAAAAGTACATTCAGATTCTAAGCAGCATATAAGGAAACAAAAGCTATGATGTAGAATAAAAAAACAACTAAACACTAGCTCTCTGGTCAAGCTTTCACTGGTTTGACTCTTAATGGGGTGTGTCTGGAGCATGAAGCTTTTAAAAAAAATTTTAATGGCCATTCTGCTGTTAGCTAGTTGTGCTATCTAAGTCACACAGCTCTCTGTGGTCCTGGATGTGTTTTTGAATTCTGTGTTAGTAGAATACAACCTCATATCTGCAGATATAAACATCTCAATAGCTACGCTGATGTCCTTGAGTCCGATTGAATCAGCAACAATATGCAGCCTGAATTCAGCAGAGAAACATCTGTTTGTGTGTTGCATCGTACTTTGTCAAGTTTTACTTATGAGCACAAAAGACTGGTGTCAGTGCAAATGTGTGGACGTGTCAGTTGATTTGCGCCTGTATATCGTACACATATTGGGCAGATTGAGTGCACAGTGTAATGTTTTTAGTCCACCACTCACTGGCTGTTTATCATCATAACTTACCAGGAAGCCAACGTGCTTCCGTATACCAGACCTCAAAGGTTAAGGGCAATCTTCCAGTCTCTGCTTGCTGCTAACCAAAGCCATTGCTGATTATTTTCAGCTAATATACAGACTAGCATATTATTAACATAAAGTCTTTTTCAGAGGAGAGAGTGTGGGCTTAAATTTAAATGTTTATTACACCTTGCGTAATATAAGCAGTGTTTTATGATGAGTAGCCTCATTTATTTTGCAGTCTAAGTAATGTATTGTTCGAGACACAGACATATCAATGTAGCTGATACAATATGATATGCTCTATGATGATTAGGGTCATTTGCATGTGTCTAGGCAGCCTGAGAAGTCTAAAGTGAAGTTGGAAAATGTTAATATGGTTTTAAAATGTATAGTTTTGGTCTAGATTTAGTTTACAATAATAATGCTGGTTCAGCAGATTCTGGGTTCTGAATGGACCTAAGTAGCCCAAAGTGTATTTTTCCAAAATTATGGCATATAAATCAGGTGACCTGAGATGTTTCTGGTACACAATAAACTCTTCACCAGTGAGCTGGGTTGAAGTAATGGTCAGCTTATGGTCAATGTGAGCACTGAAATTGTCTTGTCTCATTTGCGTGATGTTCTGCTGGCACAGTTGTTTTTGGCATAAACAGAAGAGTGAGATTTTTCAGAGGGAGGAAGGGGAGCACAGAGCAGTGTTGCTTATGGCCCACAGCCAGCATCTCAGAAGAGACTGGGTCAGCTGGATTACATCTCGGTTACAGGGGAAAGTCCATTGACGCATGTTTATTGTAATGTCTTGTATGCGCCACAAGTCCCTCAGAATTTTTTCAAGGCGAGTGAAAATAAATTCTGTGTAGAGAGAAGAAGACACAAAAGGCACATAATTTAACCGAGTAGTTCATACATTATTGATAGACTGATTTATTTTTAAATAAATAAAAACATGACACCATGCTTTGTGTGTCTCATGAGAGTGCACAGATGTCTAAACATCTTTCAGGCGTATGAATGTAACTGTAAATCTAAAATATAAATGTTTTTATTGGAAGGTCACAGTCACAGACATGCGAGGCTTTCTCATGATAGTGATGATACGTGCTTTCAGAGAGACTGTGAGAAACAGTGAGACTCTTCTGTTAATCTGTCCTGAATGTTTCTCAGTTAAAGACCTTTCGAAAAAGAGCTAGTTCTTAATATGGGATCTGTGATGTTATGTCTCTAGATGTCAAAAGTATCAAGCTGAAACATCACAGATTCTTCTTGGCTGGTAATAGTCTCTGTTAGGACAGATGTAAATAGCTCGTTTAGCAAATGTTTGGGGACAACATGTGGTCAGAATTCCAGTTACACACATTAAAAAAGTGATTAGATTAGGTAAAAGATACCTTAACCAAATTTATGCAAACATATTTAACAATGGTGTATTGTTGATGAAATGTCACACTGTCCTCACCAACAAAGTGTTACTTAATATTAAGTCTTGGAAGACACATTAGAATGCCAGCAAATGTTATGTAGCTAACTTACTGTATGTAGACAAACTTGTAGTTTATAGTTAATTTAATAACTGTCTAAGTGGGAACCACCCAAGTCTTCTAAGACTTCAGACAAAGCCAAAGGAGCCTGAACCATTTCGCAACACTGACACTATTTGGCCAAAAGTATGTGGACACCTGACCATTACACACATATGTCTTTGTTGAACATCCCATTCCAGATTTACTCTGCCTTTGCTGTTATAATAATTTAATCTCTAATGGGAAGGCTTTCCAAAAGATTTTGGAGAGTATCTGTGGAGATTTGCCTATTTAACCTCAATAGCATTACTGAGGTTAAGTACTGATGTTGGGTGAGGAGTCCTGGGGTGCAGTCTGCGTTTCAGTTTATCCCAAAGATGTTTAGTCGGGTTGAGGTCAGTGTGATGTGCAGGCCACTTGAGTTCTTCCTCTCCGTCCTTCGCAAACTATGAATCTTACTTTGTGCACAAGGGTATTTGTCATGCTGGAACAGGTTTAGGCCCCTTAGTTTTAGTGAAGGGAAATCTTAACCTTAAACATGCAAAGACATCCTATACAATTGTGGGCTTCCAAATTCATGGCAACAGTTTGTGCAAAGCCCTCATATGAGAGTGATGAACAAATGTCCACAAGGTTTTGGCCAAATAGTGTATTTAATTCACACTCACACTCATTAAAGCTATGCTTTCTCACTATGAGTAAGTATACATAATGTGTAATTATATGCATTGACTCTCAGATTAAATTTAATGCCATTGTAAATTCCAAATGACTACCTCATGAAGCTGGTTAAGGTAATGCCAATAGTGTGCAAAGCTGACATCAAGGTAAACAGTGGCTACTTTGAAGAATCTAAAATCTGAAACATATTTAGTCTTTTCAAACGTTTTTTTTGTTTTTACCACATACCACTATTTTATAGTTACATAGTTTCATAGTCTTCAGTATTGTTCCCCATTGTAGTAAACAATCAAAATAAGAAAAACCTATGAATGAATAGGCGTGTCCTAACTTTTGACTGCTACTGTACATTTTTTGGTATTTTCCATTTCACCTACACCCATTGCAAGTCTTTCCTGCCACCTAGTTTCAATACCTCTGCCTTAAATCAGAGTCACTGCAAATCAACAGAAAGTTATCCTGATGGATCACGTTTATTCTATGATGAAATTTTTCTATCCTCATCAGAGTGGTCTCTTCCAGGATGACAATGCCCACATGCACAGGGCATGAGGGTTCACTGAGTGGTTTGATGAGTCTCAAAATATTGTAAATCCTTTTCTATGGCCTTCACAGTTACCAGATCTCAATTCAACAGAAAACAAATGGGAGATGTTGGAGTGATGTCTTATACATCAGTCTCCACTTGTCCACTATCATCCAAACACCAATTCAGGGAATATTTTAGAAATATGGTGTTCATCCCTCCAGTACAATTTCAAAGACTTGTACAATTTATGTTAAAGCACACTGAAACTGCTCTGGTTCATGGTGGCCAACTGAGACACTTTATGTTGGTTTTTCCTTTATTAACATGTGATACCATGTGTAGTTCATATAAAGTATAAGCTTAACAAGATTTTTAAACTCCTGTGAATGTATTATTATGACCAGCTGCTCTGGCAACCACTTTCTGTTGAGTTGTTTCCATTATAAGACTAGTCAATGTTCTCTTCTCTTCTCAAGTGACTGTGCATTATGGCTCTATAATGTATCATGTCTACACTGATTCAATCAAAGCCTTCTTAGCAGCATAGAATGTCCTGAGTCCTAGAACTAAAATGTGGGTTTCGCTTCTGAGCTGTATGTAATGTAAAACATAATGTGATACAGTATACTTTTAATGAAAGATATGCAATTTAATTCAACAATCTTTTACATTAGTTACCATCATTAAAGGCATTAATTATTTTATAATATTTTCTTTACTTTCTCTAGTTTTTTCAGTGTATCTACTTTTTAAAATGATTGAACTGTTCATGCTGTGGTTTTCTTTTGCCTAAACTAAGGCCTGCAGTCTCGATGCCATTCTTTGTAGTATTCTGCAGTGCAGTAACTCTCAGTTGATTTTGTATTGTTATTGCTTTTCCATTATTTTTCTATTACTTCAATACCCAGCAAAAATGTCAAAAATGAATCGGTGTCCTTGTGAATCACCGCTTTGGGAAGAAAGTGTGTATGTGTTTTTTTTTTTGTTTGTTTTAATTACGCCGTGCTTGGTTGAAGAAGCATTCTGTTTGAGCATTAGATCAGATTGCAGGCACTGCTGCTGTATTCAGAAATAATTAAATAGTCATTCATTTCACAATAAAGCAGAAACCATGGTTTTTATCCACAGGAATTTCCACATGAAGAAGTGGATTGAAAATAGTTCATAGAATCAGCTGTAACAAAAATTCCTTCTTTTTTATCTTGTCACTCGCGTTGTGTTGTAGGAAGAATAGGTTTATTCATGCTGAGTTACAGCTAAGTGGTTCTTCACTCATCCACAAGAGCTGATATTTCTTTCTTTTATTTGTTCTTTATACATAATACAACATCTGGTGATTTTATCGCAGCATGGTTATAGAGACACAAAGGCAAAAGCAGAAGGGGAAAAAAATGACATGAGGTGCAGAGTAGATCATGAATGAATAATGAACAATGAATAATGACTGAAGTTGCTCTAGCTTTTTAATGTCGCAGTTCTGCCTTGGCCTTGAGTGAATGAACCTGATCAGACATGGCAATCATGGGAGCAAGTCCCATATCTTTAGGTAAGACCTAAATTAAACTAGTTTTATTATTGCTGAATGTAATACCATATTTGGTAAACAAATGCTATTACAAGCTACTCACTATGGAACATTTTGCAATGTGTGTTGTATCTTTCTTCATAATTCAGATTAATGTCAAAGCTGCAAGTACAAAATAATATAAATTCAGTAAGAATTCAGGCTGTGTTCTGCATGCTAAACAGGTTGCCTAAATAATAATGATCCAGTGGTGTACTACATACTATATAACTATCTGATGCTAGTATCTCATCCTCTCATTATTACAAAAAAAATTGGTAACACTTTACAATATGGATGCACTAAGCATATATATTATTTAGTTAATTATTTTGGCCTTGGTCCACCCTGAAGTTGTCTATCTATCTATCTATCTATCTATCTATCTATCTATCTATCTATCTATCTATCTATCTATCTATCTATCTATC
>JAQQZR010000003.1:17908617-17928036 GCA_030068235.1 Notoglanidium macrostoma | reverse complement strand
ATCTATCTATAGATAGATAGATAGATAGATAGATATATATCACCCAATATACATTTCTGGGTTAACTCCTGTATGTGTCTCATCCCTGTTTATGGACATTATTTTATGTTTTAGGTCCACTTTTTAAAATATCCATAAACCATCACCAAATACCTGTTAGGCAGTAGCCAGCCTACGTGAACGCACTAGTGTAAATGGATCAATAGTTACAAATCTGCCAAAATTACATGCACCAAGAATGACCAGAAGTGCCAATTTACTTTGAAACACAATAATACACATGAATACATCAAAAACATCTAGTAAACCACTAGCTAGCTATTTTCAGTTCTCCAGCTGAACAGCTTCACAACTGGGTAACAATATAAATTCCATAGTGTGGATTAATTGGCTAATTATCATTCACTGGATATTTGCCAAATTAGAGAGTAAAGTACTGTGCAAAAATCTTAGGCACATGCAAAGAAATGCTGTAAAGACGACTTCAAAAATAATTAAATTATTATTATACAAACATTTTCATAGAGAAATTGTTCTTAGGAAAAGTAATAATTGCAAATCTAAAATGTTATCGTACTGACTAAATAATGTAGAATTCATACAATAAATATCTATAACAAAATTTGCACTAAAAAGGGTGTTAAAACTTTTGCACAGTACTGTAATTGCTTTACTTCTCCAGCATGAACAAATTAAACAAACAAACAAACAAAAAAAATCAGTCCTGAATCATCTGTCCTTTTTCACTCTCTCACTCCCGTGTTTACAGCTTTCAGAAGTGTGCTCTCTATTTGCTTTTAATTTAGTATTTATTAGACTCTCTCACTCCTCCATTTTGTTTTCTTGGAGTGATGGCTGGACTCTTTCTCACTATCTCTTTCTCACTCCCTGATTGGCTGCTGGCTCTTGTCATTCCTTGTGTAGTCTGACTAGTTTTTGCCTAAAGCTGAAGTGAAATTATATAAGACAGATCTGAGCAGTCATACGACAAACACATATGAAAAGTCCCACCAAATTCAACCCTCCAGCTGTGAATAGCTTTGTCAGGGTGACTCACGGCAGCTCAGGAACAATATATTTTGTAGGGTTTTATCTTTCCCCTGACTTGATTTTTTTTAAACAAACAAATAACACTGTAGCTTTAATTGAGTTTATCTAAACTGATTTAAGATACAGTATCAGTATGATATTGCACTCATTTAGACATACACAGATCCTAAGCCAGGTTTCCTTTTGAATCAAAAAAGCTTTGTCTCCAGACGATGATGTGGCAGGGCTTTTATGTGACCTGTGAGAAGTACATTTATAAAAGCTTCCAGACATTCTGGGAAGTGGGAAAAGGGGGGGGGGGCATTGTAGAGAGATGTCAGAAACCATAAGGATATGCCTTTGAACTTGAAAGTTGTTATAGCATTATGGATTTAACTGAATTATTGACTCTTGCCATTCTACCTTTGTTTGCTTTTGTTACTGTAAATGGATTCAAACATATTGAAAATGTACAATTAGAAATAGAAAAGTATGTGTTAATATCCAAAAGCAAAGTTTAGCTTGTTCATGTCTTTTAATGCAGTTCAGATTTTCAGATGCATTGAGAAAAATATGCATTATAGCAACAATTTGCTTATTACGTCTGCTGAAAGAATGCTGGCAACACAGGCCAGTGTGGTTTGGCATGAATTCATCATAGGGTGCAGCACATTACTGTTAGCATTACATAAGGCAACAATGCTCATTTGGTGGTCTCATAAAATGTTGGTGGGCCAATCAAGGTCTTGCATAAGTGCAGTTTTTTGCTTCAGTATGCAATTCAAATGTCATTTTGATTATGAAACACATTACATATTTATAATCTCTACATGTTTAAGTGGTAACTACAGCCACAAATAAATATTTTTGAGAATATTAATTAATTTCCATTTTAATATACAAACATTTACATTGCTGATAGCAAGACCATTAATATCCCAGTGCATATGGAAAGGTCACAGGGTGAGCAGTGATTCTCAGGGGAATGTGAGCTGGAGCGGCAGGAACGTTTCTGCTTTATCTCAGCGGCTTTTTCCCCTGAGTTGTCTTATCCCCTCATCATCAGAGCACCCCCATTTTGGCTGTTCATTAACAGTATTTCAAGACCATGCTCTGTTTACTATGCAGTAATAGCACAAAAAAGGAACTGAGAAGAGGAACAGAATGCAGTTCTCTCAGTGCAGTCCTGCTTAATAGCTACATTTCTCCATGAAGGCACCTGAGCGAAAATAACAAGCTCAGGACCTGTACAGGGGATTTGCTCACTCACTCATTCTCTCATATTTTCTCTCTTTCATTCTCCCTCTGTACCTCCCCTTGCTTCCTTTTTCCCATTAAGCTGTACCTTGAAAACAGCTGTCAGCCTTTAAGCTGCTCTGTGTACATTAACCCAATGCCCAATCCTACAGCTGATGTATGAAGTACCACTTAAGTGGCCATCAGACAGTTTCATGCATCCTGTACGAGAACCAAACAGCCGTGAAGAAAATGACCAATTGCAGCAGGCTCAGCTTGTTCACCAGACTCTCTCTCCCTCTTTTCAGTGACATACTATATCACCTGCCTTTCTGGTCATTTATTCTGCTGGTCAGCCGCTAACAAGCTCACACATTACCAAAGGTTAATTTAAGGTTAACCTGAAATTAGGGTCTAGACATTAAATTGCTCACTGATGCAATTTACTGGGTTGTTTTACAGCCACACTCTGCCCTCAGTGCCACTGTGTGAAAACATCTGTTCACGTCTCCATGGAAACCGACAGTGCGCAGACTGAATTTCTACAGGTAAACCTCTTAACCTTATTTTTAGATGAAGAGTGTAATAGGTCATCCTTCCTGCTTTTACCTTCTTTAGTTAGTGGTAGCTAGCTTGATCAAGACAATAATTATTTGGATATGATGCTACAGAATTAGTAGTATATATAGTTTATTTTAAAGCCAATTTTAAAATTTTAAAATTTTAAAAATTAATTTTAAATTTAAATATTTTAAATAGAACCTTAAATTATTTAGCAAGGTTAACTAACTTATCTAATTTCTCTAACTAATCAAAAATTCCTGTAAAATAATCAATACATATATCTAGTGATTAGTGAATTTTTCATGAAAAGACATCGCCTTGGAGTTTTTACTATAGAGCAGAGTGTTTCTTGAAACTCAAATCTTTTAAACCAACACCAACATGCCTTCATTTTGAGAAGGTAGATGAAATGGACTTCAACTCAAACTGCATCTGAGGCTTTCTGCAGACACTAGTAAAACTTTTCTTTTGTACCAGTTGTTATGGCAACAGGAGCCTAACTGCCCAAACAATAACAGTTTTTCCACAAATTTATAATTGATCTGCTAATTCACTTCTATCATTAACCAAAAAACAGTTGGTGAGCTAAGAACAAGACACTCACCTAAAATAACCAAAGGTGTCTGATTGGCAATCTTATAAAAGAATTAAAAAAAAAAAACACAATGCCAATGGTCTAATAAATAAAGTCAATTATAAGATATTGATCACAGTGCCAAAGTACCGAATTTTTGGAACTAGAAAACTGGAAATGTATTTTTCTAACAAATTTACAAGACATCGTCTGATTTCTTGATGCTATTTGCTTAGGCAAGTGCAAATATTCTGCTATTCTATTTCTTGATATGCTTAAATATTTAACATCTTCAAAAAAATACCAGCAATATTTATGTTTAATAATTTTTTAAATATTTAATATATTTAATTTTATATATACAAGGTCAAATGTAGTACTAATGTCCTTGCAATATACTTTTTGCATCATCATATTTTTTGTCAATAATGGGCTGTCACAGTACTATGTCAGTCTATGACTGACTAAATTTTAAATCCCCTCTTAATCATGGCTTTTTAAAAAAATATCTTTTTAGCTTTTTAGTAAAATCCCCATTGTTAAGTTAACTCTTTCCGTGTTTGAGTACAAGTGGACTCAATAGAGTTACAAGAGTTAATTCAGAACTGGGAAGTTTATTGTGTGTGCACTAAAAGCTGATTAACCAAACAGCCAATCAGAAAATCGAAAAATGTTCAGGGCGGGGTTATTCAACTGAAATTTGAAAAGGTCAAGTTGCATAAAATTCTTTGCTTGCAAAGGTCTAACGTTTGTAACCTAAACTTACTTTTATATGCTTAACCATCTATGATAGTTCCTGGCTATAAATAAGAAAATTTGAATTCTTTATGTTTTGTTTTTGTTCATAAATGGTGTGTTACTATAACTTTTACCTAGTGCCATATACTAGAAGTAGAAAATAAACACTTACTTCATTATTGTTAAACAGTTTGTTTTCATCACTTTCCTTTTTTTTTTTTAAACAAACCATGTCTGTCTGGTTCATTTTTAGAAAACCTGGATTCACTGAACTTTGGCCAATTGTTCCATACATTTATCGGCTCTGATACAGTATTTGGTACTCTGTTTGGTCCACTGAAATACTGTCCTGGCCACTTCTGCCCACATTCAGAATACGGTCCACCAGTTGATGACCCCTGATTGCAATGCTGTTGTAGTCATCTATCAAATTGCTCAAAAATTGCTCAAAAACTGCACCACCAGTACTGCTAACCACTGCACCACCACTGCACCACCACTGCTTCTACTACCGCCAGTAGGAAAATATTCAATATTAAAATGCCAATGCATATAGAAATTTGTGAGAAACAGAAATCCACATAGGCCAGCGCTCTCATTGACAACGTTACAGAGAGGGGAGAAGGGTCCCTGTGGATTACACTTAATCCATATTTAATCTGCTGCAGCATCTTGCTGCATCGCATTATAGTCTGAAGAATTTCGAGAAGCATAGAAAACATATCACCATCAATTTGACATTGCTACATTGGCCTTGACTGCCAGACTATGCAGGCCGAGTGGTGCTAAGGGGAAGTCCTGTAGGAGAGATCATTCACAACACCATTTAAAAGCAACCTGTCATACAGAGCAGAGTTATAGTGACAGCTTTACTGGCCATGTATTGCAGTAAGGAGGAATAAGCTTTTTACTGTGCTTTCTCATAGACATCAACAGTAGTTTTAGGATGCTAGTGAATATTACTGTTACCTTGACCTATAAATTACAAAGTCAAAATTGAAGAAATAGATACTTATTAATACTTTTTAGTTAATTAAATTGACCTACTTTCTTGAGCTTGAGCTTGTCATAGATAAAAAGAGATAAAAAAGAATACAGACTAAAACACTGTTCAACATGAATTAACTTTGGGAGAAAGTGTTCAACACATGAAAAATATCTCATGATTTAAAGGATTGTATGTGTTAATAAATCTCATATCAATAACAGACCTGAGAAATATTTTTAATGAGTAACTTGATAGCACAAATTATCTAGCAAATTTTGAGACAAGTGGCCAGAATAATCACACCCGTGTTGTGAAATTAGCAAGGACTTACACAGAGCCATTGTATGTTTGTGTGTAAAACCTCAGTAAATTAAACTGTGGCAGGACTCATTTGCAGGTCTCCTGCATTTTGTATTGCAAGGCAGGAAGTGTAAGAAGGACAGGAAGAGTATCACAGAGGATGTGGTTGAATGTGTTACCTCTACATATTTCACAGAGTTATTGTGGTGTTACTTCACAAAGTTGATTCAGTCTGCCACATGTCTTTTCATAGCCACAATCGTACCGAATGCTAGTTTATGCCTATTCACAGCATAAAAGCAGAGCTAATGCATGCACACATATACTGTAAATTCATATACTGTACATGTGGCACTGTTTCAGCAGTCCTTTTATGAAGGCTGCAACAGTGAGTCCAAATACCCCAATGTCCTTGGGGCAGAATGAGTCCATCATTCTGGTAGTGTTTATTTACAAGTGCACAGCATACGGTTCAAGATCATGTCTCTCTAGAGTTGAAGTGTGTCTGGTGCTTGACGTCATAGCACCTGCCTGAGCAGAGATTTGTCTTTTTTACCTCCTCTTCTTTATGAGGCACTTTATAGTTGTATAGTCTCGTTAAACAGTGTCCACAGAGCTAAAACATTCAGGAGTCATTGCCCTGTCTATACTGTACACTATGGGACTGAGAGATCAGATAATACTGCCACACTGACTATGCTAAAGCATGAAAGAGCAAAAGAAAAAGACTGTTCTGTCACACTTTCAGTAGATGGTAATTAGATAGTGATTTCTCAGCTTAGAGTGAGAGCGAGAGTGAGAGTCTTCTTGAGTTAGTGTGAACCCAAAACCAGGAGCTCACTCAGTGCATTCAGCACAGCCACAGCTGGTTTCCATTAAGAACCGGCAATGAGACCTATCAAATTCAGGAATTTAGCACACCAAATGTGCAGACTGAAGTACAGTAAGTTAGAGCTAAAACCCCTGTGCACTTCCTTTTTTCCTTAAAAAAAAAAGTCCTAATATGTTCTGTTGGTTCTCTTGATACGCTATCAACCTTGTTTTAATTTTAAGAAGGAAAACCAAAATGTTCAGTAAAGCTGCAGGACTTCCTGGAACTGTCAGCTGCCTGTGCTGGAGAGCTTTCATTTATAATATATGTGATAGCACATATGCTATCATTCAAAGTAATTATGGAGGCTTATGTTTTAGGAGTTTCCTTGGGAGTCAGCACTCAAGCAAGGAGCCAGCTTAAGGCCAAACCTTCACAGAGAAGTTGACATAAATGCAGGAGCTCAGCAACATGACTCTGTGTTACCACCACATGATCCAATAATCTAATACAGGAAAGGAACAATACAAGATTGTCAGTTTATGTGGAGGGAAATATCACTTCACCAGACAAGATGAGGAGAACCAAGAACAGGGCAGGTCATAGATTTGGGCCCTCCAGGTTAGAGACTCTTGAAAAACATTCCTCTTTGTCTTTTTATGTCTTTGTTTATTCTCACTGTCTTCCCTAGGACTTTGAGGGTGATCCGGCCTCCTTCACGGACAATTCTTAAGCCCTTCCTGTTCAGCGTAGCAACGCTAATTGTCACCGAATCACCCGAAAATACATCAGTGAGTCATGTTTGATTTTAGATTTCCTGCACTAGTCCCATTGGAGACTATTTCATAAAGGTTGAGGATGGCAGCAATAACTCAAAACTTCTCCCCCTCCCTTTTACAAAAGACTCAACAATAAACACACACACACACACACACACCATAAACATATGGCCATATCTAAAATCAAATTCATATCCACACTTTCCCACATAAAAGCACCCATCATGTTTGCAGAATAATGCTGAATGTGTAAGGAACTCTTTTAACAGAATGAGTTCAAAGGTTAAACAGCACCTAGGTGTCATATGTTTGTTCACCAATTCTGCTGCCTGGAATGTCCTGTATTTGAAATTAATAGACAGAAAAGGGAATGGAAGATATTTTGGTATCTATTCTCAAAGTGATAATAATACATAGAGAACAATAGCTGTGAGGCTGCCAGTCATCTCTGACTGTAATACGCCCAAATGGCCCAATGCCACCTATAGGCTACTTTTGTTACATTGAAGAAAAAAGAAGAAAAAAAAAAAAAAAAAACAGGCTGAGTGGACAGTGACACATGCTTTGTAATTTTGCCTCTGTGCACCACCACAGTATATTTCAAATGAAGCAAGATGTGATTTACAGACTTTCAGCTTTAATTCATGAGGTTTAACAAATATATTTTAATAGCCCTTTAGAAATTACAGCCATTTTTTGCATAGTTCCTCCATTTTACAGGCTCAAAAGTAATTGGAAAAACAAAAATAATTATAAATATAAGCATAATTATTTATACTTGAGGATTCAAAGGAGCCAATGAATACCTGAAGTCTGGAACCCACGGGCAACACCAAATACTTCTCCTTGAGTTATTCAAATGAGTTTCCTTTCTTGAGATGCTTTGCCATGACTTTGGTGCAGCTGCCTTCAGTTGCTGCTTGTTTGTGAGACTTTTTGTCCTCAGTTTTATCTTCAGTAAGAGAAAAGAATGCTTAATTGGGTTCCTGACCTTTTTATTTTTGAAAGAAAGGCGAGACTTCGCCCTGCTAGCCCAGGTATACCAGGCCCATGGATGCAGCATATTGCCTAGTATACAAACAGGTATGCTATTTCAGACAAAGCCATTGCTCATTCCTGACCCAGAGTCGTGTTTCCCATGATGCACGTGACGTTTTTGATTAAATCAGTCCATTGCCTTACTAAAAATCATCACTCAAAATATTTGTCAAAAATATATTGCCTAAATGTCCTAATTCTTGAATTGTTCTGAATGTATAAAAAGGCAGCCAAATGATGATCACTTTGCTTATGAGCGAGATGATTTCGTGGCCCGCCTTTGGATGCGATTTAACAGAAATGTCTACTAGGGACTGGATTAAGCAATAGCAGTCGCATGGCGTTGTACAGATGTATGCTACATGCTGCCTGGTGGAGAGAAAGGCGCCTGCTGCTGGCTTTAAAAACGCTGACAGCGTGAGAAGAGCTCCTGCACTGAGCTCCAGCAACACACACACTCACACACACCACTGCATTTCAAAACCTAATGGCGCCAACGCAGGACACTGGCTTGATTTAAAAACGCGTATGGATACCACTGTGGATTCTTTTCGCTCCAGAAATGAATCGGTCTTAACGAATCAGTTAGGACAGAGTCAAAGGCATGAGTTTGTGAAAGTTGTTTGAACTTGCAGGAGCAGGGAGCGCACTCGCGACTTTTCCCCACAGAGGTTTGAGTGCATGGAGCGCGCGCGTTCATGAACGGAATGGAGTCAGAGCGTGGGCTTTTACACTTCTGGTGAATGCTGGTGTCTTCTTTTTTTAATGAACCCCACCTCCTTTTTCACCGCCGCTGGATTTCTGTGTTTTCGTTCTGAGAAGCCGTTCAAATGCTGGGATGGATTGGCGCTGTTTGTGTCCTAGTCTTGGTGGCCACGGTCTGGCCAGTGCTCAAACATTTGGGAGCGTTTTTAAGGGGGCCTGAAAACGCACGAGGAGAGAGGAGCGCATCGGAGGGTGCAACTGGGACGGAGCCTATTCAAGGGCACGAGCCGGCAGGTGACTCATCAGCCCCTGTCGCGTTCATCTGCAAGCCCTCGGCACTCGCCAAATACCTGCTCAAACACTGCGCGAGCTTGTGTAAATACGTGCCGAACCCGGCGTATCACTGGCGGGCCAGTCCGTGTTTGCAGACGGTTCTGGGAGCTCTCTGGCCGCACGACTGCGCCGTGCATTTCATCCGAGATTATTTACAGCTGAGTGACGACGGCCTGGTAGCTCTAGACTGGGCTGTTGTTGGTCCTAAGAGGAGGAGGACTTCAAGCAATTCCTCTAGTCCCATCCTTCTGATCATTCCCAACTCTTTCGGAAAGCTCACCAGGAACGTCTTGAAGGTAATAAGATTATGTAAAAAAAAATAATGCATCTTCCATCTTGTCCAGAAATGTTGTCTGTCCCAAATCAGTATTAGGTCTCATTATTGTGTATCTCCAAAATCTGTCGCCCACAGAAGCTTGTGATGTGCTTGGTATGGTATAGTGTGGTTTGGTTGGCTGACCTTTATTTTGTTTTTGCTAATGTTTTATTCATCAAATGGCACTATATAGACTAAAGAATAAAGAGTTATAAAGCATAACATGTTCATGACAATGAGCTTATTGCCATGAAATAGTCATGATAAAGACCATATCATAATCATATTCTAATAATGAGAAACAGCAACATATGATCTACCTCTTGTAGCATACAACAGAGGGGGAAATTAATGCACAGCACCCTCTAATTCAAAATGCATGGTTGATCCCATTTCCATGATCCCCTTCGCCTACATGAGGTGGATCACTGCTGCAACAGAGACTGGAGATACACTGCCTTCTGTGAGTTTATTTTATTTGGACAGCGCTGCTCCACTTGCATCATAAGGCTGCAGTCTTTACAATGTGAGCTCACAGCCTTACAGTCTCCCTGTAATGAAATGATATGATATGCAGAAATTTTCTGTGGATGTTGGCATGCACCACCACCAGTGTGGCAAGAGGAATTGAGGGTTACTGTCCTTTGTTTTTTTTCAGCAGCAGGCATATCATGTAAGCTTCACTATAATGACGCCTCCTGCATGCAGGGCATGAGTATTTTTATCATTGCGGCTCCATGGTGCCAATTAAGCTTTTCCTCATTAGATCATGATTCTCCAATGTGTTGCATTCATGGAGAAGACTGCATGAAGAAAAGGAAAAAAAAAAACAGAGCTTGTTGTCACTTGGTGACTTCAGTGGAAAGGCAGAAAAAATAATCTTCTAGTAATTGGGTTACAGAGTGATGAATGCCTGCAGCTAATGTATATATTTTTACCTCAGGTTCATGCTGAGTACAGTTGTTATCAAATGGGTGTTGATGGTGCTATATTCAGATTAAAATGAACGTAGTAAGTCAAATGTGGAAAACATTATCTTCATTTTGCTTGGCATGTCTGTGGTGTTGCTTTGCCGAATGAAAATTTGTTTTTGGAAAGGATAATAAAATAATACCATATGAAAAATCGTACCTAAAGGCTCCCTCATAGAGTTGTCCATGTTTCCATCTATTTCCTGTACTAAAACATTCCTGAAAACTCTTTTGTACATACCTTTGGGTACAGTTCTGGAGGTCATGAGTTTAGTGACGTCTGAATTTGGCTCCGCTTCCCTGGGGTCTGACTGATGCCAAGAAAGAAAGCAGTAAAGCCTGCTTGTTCATGTCTCTGTGGGTATTTGATTTACTGCACTCACTTTACATAGATTTAAATCGCTCTTCCTTCCCCGAATGGAAGAGCGGATACTGTTGCACAGGCACCAGTGATAGGCATAACATAAAAATCTAATGTATTAGCTGAAAACATCTGGTTTAAAACTTTTTTTTAAACAGAGCGTTTTGAAATGGATAGAACGTATGAGTGCTTTATTAAATTAACTCTGTGAGCGAGTCTGTTAGTGGTGGAGTCAGAGCAATGGTTTATATCAGCTGTTGCACTGTTTCCTTGCTTGCATGCAAACTTGCACTGTTTCATATACTGCACTGGTATGTAGATCAACCTTTGCACATAGTACAACATATCATTTTGCATGTATGAAAATGTCTGCCTTTCAGACCGAGCTTATGACATTAATATGATGATGGTCAGAACAGCATCATAGACAGCAACAATTCTAGTGTGAACTATCATCATAAATACCACAGCCAAAAAGATTTCATCTTTAGAGGAACTTCAGAGAATATTGCTTTGGTCTTGCCAACTGTGATGGACTGCACCAGGCAAAAGTGCAGCAGTTGTGTCTTGTACAATAGAGTTGGGCTTTGTCTTGTAATGAGGTGAGCAGATGAAATAAAAGTTCTGTGTTGACCTTATTCTGGCTCTTTGACTGAATGCTTGATTTTGATGGCTTCTTTGGCTCGTTGAACATGTCAGAAATGTGGTGCAATGCTGTAGAGCTGCTTTTCTGTGTCTTGAGCCTCTTGACAGAATTCCCTATGTGCCTGATTTACACAGGAAAGTACTGAGCGGCATTGACTGCAATTACACGGCCCGCTGGTTTGTTTGTTTCAACTAAATCTGGGTCAGTAACGTGCATCAGGATAAAAAGAACGTTTTCAACAAACGCACGCACGCACTCACACACACACACACATTATATATCTATATATTTATATAGTTACATAGTGGAATATTTATTTTCTTATGGCCATAAAACTTTTACATGTGGAAGAGACTCATCTTTATTTATGTTCTCCTTGTGCCTCTTAGATGTCTCTTCCACTGTGATTGGCATGTAACGGTGTGTGCTTTTTCTTCATAGCTCTGTGAGGCAGCTTTGAGTCGTGGCTACCTCCCCGTGGTGTTTAATCGGCGCAGTCAGAATGGTACACCACTCAGCACCATCAAACTACAAGAGTTCGGTGACCCAGCCGATCTGCGCGAGGCGGTACGCTACATCCGTTACCGCCAGCCTGCGGGTCGTCTCTATGCCGTGAGTGAGAGCACTGGCTCAGGCCTACTCCTGTCCTACCTGGGCGAGTGCGGCTCCTCCAGCTACGTGACTGCTGCTGCCTGCCTGTCGCCCATCTTCCGCTGTCAGAGCTGGTTTGAGAGTGGTCCTGGCTGGCCCTTCCACTGGCTCCTCCTGCTCTATCAGAAGGTCTGCCTTAGCAGGTATGGTAAAACGAAACACTCCCAACACACTATTACATTGTATTATTAACTCACCGACCACTTAATTTCAGGATCTGTTGATCTCCTAGGGTTTTCATGCACAAAAGAATGGTGAGGAAAACAAAATACACTATATGGTGGACACCTGACAAAATGTAAGTGCCTCCACTTTTCTGGGAAGACTTTCCACTAGATTTTGGAGCATAGTTGTGGGGATTTGTGCCCATTCAGCAACAAAAGCATTAGTAAGGTCAGGCATTGATGTCAGGTAAGAAGGCCAGTCAGCATTTCAGTTCATCCCAAAAGTGTTCAATAGGGTTGATGCCAGTGCACTGTGTAGGCCACTCTTGTTCTTCTATTCCAACCCTTACTTTGTGCACAGGGGCATTGTCATATTGGAAATTTTGAGCCCCTTAGTTACAGTGAAGGGATTTTGTAATGTTACAGCATACAAAGACATCCAGTCATGTGATTCTAACTTTGTGGCAACATTTCATCAACAATGAAATGTTTCTGTGGTTGGGCAGAGCATCCAAAAATTTTTATAATTTTGGGGACACTGCCTTTTTTTAAAAAGAAATTTCTGAGAAAATGTGACTCTCAGGAACCCGTAATGCACCTCAGAGTTGTACAAAAGGTACTTGGAGAGGTGCTGTAGTAGTAGTAGATAGATAGAAAAGTCTGAGCGTGGTATCCAGCTAGGTTTCCCCAAATCATTTATAACACTAACACACACAAACACAGACAATGGCAACTTTATTAAGTACATCTACCATATGCTGTGACATGCTGGGATTTTTTAAACACTTCACTGTTACTGCTCGGAAGAGAGATAATCCACTAACCAAAATCTCTAGTCACAACTAATTCAGTAAGTTGTGAACTGTTCACTGATAAAGGACTTGATTTTGCATGATGGCTGTAGTCTCTACGTGCACATGCATAAGGTAGACTAATCTGCAATGTATGGGAATAAAATGGGCGGTTATTGAAGTCATCGGAATTGCTTTAGTGTTTGTAATGGTGTTATAGTGTGTGTGGTGCTAGTTAATGTGTATAAATGTCAGTCTCCCTATTCTGCTGTAAAAAATTTTGGTCTTAATTCACAAAAAATATTTTACCCCTACACTTAGGCTTAAGAATGAGAGCAATATATGAAACTTGTTTATTCTTAAGATGGGTGAATATTCAGTACTTTTTTAGAGGTGTCACAAACTTGGAGTAGTGAAAGGTAGCAGTACTGAAATAGTGCATCCACTATTTCCCACACTCAAAAGGATGTATTGCAAATGATAGGCAATGCAGTTTTCCAAAAGATCCACCATGAATGCATGTACCAAAAGTGCATTCCAATATTTTTTGTGCTCTTCTGCAGTGTGTAATACAGCTGGATAATACAACTGAAATCATTAACTGCCTTTGCCAGTTTATGGCAAACTGAGTTTTTTTTTTTTTTTTTCTTCCTAACTAGTCAGGTTGAACCAAAGTCTACCCTATGTGTTTTTTGTTTTTTTTCCTCCAGTTTTTATTTGAACAAAGAACAATTACATGACTTTACATCAGTTGTCATCACTAAAACAGACTAAATCTCAAGAACATTCATTCATGCATTCATTCATCTTCAGTAAGCTTCACCTTGGTCAGAGTCAAAGTGGATCTGGAGCCGATTTAAGTGCAATTTAGTGTAGGACTAAAGCTCAAAATGGCAAGCTGTGTTATGAAAATAATCAACGATGGGTAGGTATCCTGTAGCCTGACACATTCCAGTTATTGTTACCACTTGAAAGTTGATTATTTTCCAATAACAGACATTCTGAATTGCTTGTTCTCCTTATTCCACATCAACTTGCCAATGGTTACAGTTTTTAATTCATTAATGAACTTCATGCTCTTGAATCATTTATATTTACATTTAATGTGGGACATCATAACCTAACATTCATTTTACTGGAAAGCTCAAACATATGCCATACACTCTAACGTATTAGAAATGCACATTTACTATAAACCTGAGGCTTGATCTACAGCTGACACTGCTGTCAGAACTGCTGGTAAGAAAAATGAATCGACACTTTCTGACCAATCAGATTTGAGAATTCAACAGCACTGTGGTGTAAAACGTTTATAATTACTCCCGATTTTTAACTGCTCTTATTCTTAGGCTAAAATGTACAAGTAAATTCACCAGGGGTCGACTAATATGTTTTTTCAGGGCTGATACTGATGCTAATACTGATTATTAGTAATCAAGGACACGGAGAACTTGAAATTTGGAGCCGATATTCATTTACCATGAATTTGATGTTTGTAGTTCGAAAATTTACAAGAATTCTATTCTTACTCACAACTTGCATTAAATTAATATAATGTTTACTATTGGAACATTATAAAGAAATTATGCCCTTTGTGCAAAAACCGTGTGAAAAGTATACTGACAGCAGAAATCATCTCAAGGTGTGTTTGTGAGAGTGAGCGAGCAAAATTATATGGCCGAGTGCATTGTACTTTTTGCCAGCTGTGTTGTCCAATCTCGACACATTCTGTAAGCGGGTGCTGCTTCATTCCCGTGTTCCTCACAAACACCGAAAAGCATGTTTATTTATATTTACTTGACACGTGGTCCACATTTCTACCAATGCAATAGCACTGCAGACAGAACAGAGACAGTCTACAGAAGTGTTGGTGGTTCAAATCGATGCATCATCCACATTTCAAGCAATCCAATAATGCTGTAGGTGGGACACTGGGCCAGACTACAGAAGACAAAAATGCTTTTATCAGCAAGGAAACAAGTTTAAGTGCTGAATCTGATAATTGGAAAAATTCTATATGTCATCTCCGATAATCGGTTGACTCTTAAAATTCACAGATTTTTTTTTTGGGCATTTTAAACCATATTTTTACTAAGAGCAGTATACATATAAGAGTTGAGAATTTGTGTATTGGAACTACACAGCTATAGTGGGTAACTGTAAACCTGCTGTGCTAACTGACAATGTTGAACCAGTGCTATTGATTTCTGTAATGCTTCAGGTCAGCTCAATAGCATATTAAACAATATTAAATAGGGAAGCCTGCTTTTTCATCTGGACAAAATCTTTACTGATTGGGTTGGAATTTTCCTGCAGGTACAGAACAGTGCTGGGGGAGCTGGTTCATATCGACAGCCTGTTCTCCAGCCGCTCACTCAGGGCCATGGAAGAGGCGCTGTTCTGTCAGTCTGGTCTGAAGGAGGCGCCGGCTGAAGGAGCCTGGGAGGCGTACTGGGAACGCAATGATGCACTGAGGGACGTGGACGAGGTGGCAATCCCTGTGTTGTGCATGTGCAGCCGCGATGATCCGATCCGTGGCGAAACTCGGGCCACACTACCCCTAGAACTGTTCGAGAGCAACCCTCACTTCTTCCTGCTGTTGACGGAAAGCGGAGGCCACTGTGGCTTCTTCACTACCAATGAAGGCCCTCTGCTCTGGAGCCACCAAGCACTTCTTGAGTTCTTCAGAGCTACCAGTGACTTCTTTACCGCTGAAGAGCGGGCCAAGCTGAATGCCAGGCGTCGGGATGTGAATCTAGGTGCCAAGGTTTTCCGTCATCGCAGCGTGAGCACCTACAAAAGGTTACCAGTCTGCTCACACAATATCCACACCATCTGCAACTGGCAGAGGTCGTACACCAGATGATGATTACTGACATACAGCTTGGAGGAGGTTCTTGGTTTTTTTTTTATTGTTTTTTTTAAATAAACATATCAGAACATACCAGGCATACGTCAGAATGTTGGTTTAGCGGAGCTTTGCAGATATCTGTATACATAAGACTGTATACATGAATGAGTCAAGCACTTTACTGTAAGATAAAGGAATAGTCATGTAACAGGGCTCTGTGTTCCACGACTTACATGGCGCTTCCAGTATCTCATTCCCTCATCTATTCCTTATGTTCATCTGGACGACGGCTGTCTGTTGCTGATCTCACTGCCATTACAACATCCTGCATGTAAAATGATAAACACGGAATTTTCCATGAGGTAATGATCTCCGTATGTGCAGCTTCTGGAAAGTGGAGTAATGAGCTGTAATGTTATCACAAGGCCATTACGTTCATGCTATAATTCTGTGAGACTGCTGGGATATTTATAATTGTCTTTTTATGTGATGTTATGTTGTGTGTAAGTAGTTGTTGGAACTACTGGGGTTTTGTTGACCACATGTCAAGGGTTGCAGGGTTGTAGCTTTCTTCTTGCAATGGGTCAAACTAGCTTGTGGTTTTTCACTGAAAACACTGGTGTGCCAGCCTTTTTTTAATTTTCACAATTTGTAACATGGCATTACTGTTAAATCTATGTTTATTTGTTAAATTATCTACATGCTTGATGAAAGAGGTTAATTAAAAGAATTTATCTGAAATCATATACTCAAGATTCACATTACTTTAATTGAGTTCAAACTGTATTATAAGTGAAGGTTTGTACAGATTTAAACTATAAAAAATACTCAGGTGATTGATTTAAAGAAAGTCATCACTGAAACGAATTCTGGCTAGAAAATTAGACATTCCTCAATATAGATCTGGACTGTAGTCAGAGCAAGGTAAATGTTTGTGAGCTTGATTGGATTTGACAGTCCGTGTAAATTACGTTCTACTTCTCTCACTCGGTCTCTGGTAAATTTCAGTGACTGTTGAACCCAGAACTTCCTCTTTTAGTAGCATATAAATTATCTGCCAAGTCTGCTGCATGATTTTATTTTAATTGGAACACCACCAGAGCTGTGAAATCAATATTTAATGTAGATGTGATATGCTGTTTATGTGATGTGTCTGCATTTAAACCCTGCTCAAATGGAATGGACAAAAAAAAAAAAAAAAAAGTTTTTAAACTAATTTTGATCTATTTAATTGACTTGCCCATTAAAGAGAAGCCAGCATGACAATAATTAAGTCTGAATGCACCTAAGGTAAAATTGATTCAACTCCTAACAAGTTGTGATGATATTTTAATTGAATATTCCAATGCTGCTTCAATAGAAATCTCTTTTTTTTTTTTAAATGAGAATGGGAATCAGTCTTGCCATGGTTTTGTAAATCCCAAACTCCTTTCAGACTGCAAGTGGACAAACATGGGCTGGATATTTTATATTACTAAAATGTAATGGCTTGTGACATAAAATGCATTACAGATGAAGAACTGGCATTACTAACTTCTCGGTTGGAATTTGTAATATGCTTACAGTGCCATCTAGTGGAAAATCAAACTGATTCAGGATAAATAAATGGAGCAGACTGAAGGGGTGGACTGTCTAGTGCTATTAAACTTTCTGAGAACTCTGCTTTTTGCCAGATATTTGTCCAACAGTGACTATTCAGCTTCATTTATATAACTGGTTTATTCTGGCATGAGAAAAGTGAAGACGAGACGTAAGAGTAGAAGATTGTCTGAGTACAGCACGAATTGTTACTCTCTCATTGTTATTTCTATCTCACACCTGCAGCACCATCATGTTTCCAGCTGCCAAGCACCAATTCAGTTTATTTTCATTTCAAATCTAGTAGTGGCTTAACATGCTGTTTATTCTTTAAATGCACCATTTGTGACCAGCACATACACTGATGACTTTAAAGCATAGTAAGTAATGTATTGTGTTGTTCTAGATGTTTGTGTGGTTTTAGTTCTACAACATGAATATGGTGAGCTAAAAACTTAATGAACTGAGACTTGTAGGGTTTCTAAACTACTTGCATTTTCTTCTCCATAGCGAACCTCACCAGTGATTCATGTGTCACAAAACTGAGCAGGTAGGAGTTTATGTTTATTTGGAGTTATTTCCTGTTTGTCGGATTAGTGTGTACTACACATGGACAGAAGTCATGTGCTATTTAACCTTTAGCGAAAGCTGTTTTCTTTACCATGATACAATGGCTGTAAATGAATTCACATTGAGTAAAATAAATTTTAAAGGTTTCCCACATTTTGGGGTAATTAAGCGCTTTTATATTTATACATGTAGGGTTCTTAATACTAGGGGTGTAGATACTAGGTGGTGCAGTGGTAAGCACGGTTTCATGACAGCAAGAAGGTTCTGGGTTTGAATCTGCTGGCCAATTGGTGCCTTTCTGTGTGGAATTTGCATGTTCTCCCCATGCGTGTGTGGGTTTCCTCCTGGCACACCGGTTTCCTCCCATGGTCCAAAGACATGCAGATTAGATCAACTTGCCTCTCTAACTTGCCCATAGGTGTGAACGTGAGTGTGAATGGTTGTTCGTCTCTGTGTTAGCCCTGCGATAGATTGGCGATCTGCCCAGGGTCTACCCCACCTCTCACCCAAAGTCAGAAGGAATTGGATCCAGCTTCCCCATGACCCTCATGTGTTATATCAAGCATTATAGATAATGGATGGGTGGCTTGTTGATACTGCATTACCATGTCAACAGCTATCCCAGACAGTACATAGCAGTATAGCACTGCCTAACTGCTGAAAACCAACCAAGACATGACGCACACAAGTCAGGCTCAGTCCCTCCATGTTTGGCTTGGAAACTAAGACCTTGTTTTCAGTGGAAACACTGCATGAAATAAAAATCAGCCCATATTTTAAGCACCTGCTACATGAAAATATGCCTAAAAGATGAGAAATTCAAACAGCTGAGAAGTTTCCATTTTTTTGTAAAACTGTGCACATGCCTCCATGACTCCGCTCTCATGAGTTCAGTCAGCCCTGTTCAATAAAAACATGATTTGACAATTAATGACTATAGTTTAGTGACAGTATACAGTATAAATCCCATGGGAATCAATAAGGAATTGTCTGATTTTTCCTTTACAGGATCTTAGATTTAATTTAGTGATCTAGTAAGGTTCAAAATTACAGCGCAGTGTAAGGTCTTGGCTTAATTTGCTTTTTTTTCCAGTGCCATGGGGTTGTTCTTTAGTTCATGCCATTGATAACACCTGTGCTATCTGACTTGTAGCGAAGGCTGTTCCTTGTTTCCACTACGCAGGTGAGATTATTTCAACTCAAGCAGCAAATATTTGCTGTGGCCTTCGGCAAGTTCGGCAAATTCCCAACATGAACATGACGCAGGCACACTAGGTGGGGTCACCTTAAAAAAAATGTCTGTCTCTCTTACTCTTTCTCTCTCTCTCTCTCTCTCTCTCTCTCTCTCTCTCACACACACACACACACACACACACACACACTATAGAAGATCCAGATAACTCTTTTCCCCGGGGCAGGACTCAC
>JAQQZR010000003.1:17873717-17907856 GCA_030068235.1 Notoglanidium macrostoma | reverse complement strand
TCTCTCTCTCTCTCTCTCTCTCTCTCACACACACACACACACACACACACACACACACACACACACACACACACTTTAGAAGATCCAGTTAACTCTTTTCCCCTGGGCAGGACTCACACAGTCAGTAGGAGATTTAATGTAATGTGACGTTGTCTGGCTGGGCAGGATGAGACCAGATCAGTGGAGAAATTGGGGCCAGGCTCTTACATTCTTCCTCCTTTGACTGCGGATGAATCACATTTTACAGCTGATTGAAAGAGAAGAAAAAGGAGCTGGCGATGCTTAAACAAGCTTTCTTGCACTTCCTGGTCCCAGTGTAGAGAAACTGCACTCCCTCGTGGAGACTTGCGTCAGATCTTTTTTCCATTATGCAGATTTGTGCTTGCATAGCATGACTAGTGACTGACAACAGATGAGCTTTGAACAAGGCAAAAGACTAAACAGGGCCATTAGATTCCACAGGGCTGTTACCAAGCAGCAAGCAATGGTTCAAAGTGTCAGTCCCTGTGCTATGCAGGTTTTAGTATTTTCTCTGCTTAACATGCATGATGCATGCCATGAAAGACTTAATAATTACCATGATAACATGAAGCATATACATTGCACATTGCAGTACCATTCAATTATCCAATCAACCAACCATATGGCAGCAGGGCAATGCATAAAGGCCTGGTCTGTGTTCAGTTATTCTCTATAGACATTTAGATTTAGACATAAACCTGAAACATTTGCTCAGTCCATAACTAATTAAATGTTTCCGATTTTCTGGAACATTGGTAGAGAAGCAGGAATTTACTCTCAGTTCAGTTCTATCATTAGTAGGAGCCATGCACAGTGAGATGGGCATCTGGCCACCTTGACCTCAGACATGCACTTGCACTCATCAATCCATAGACCTGTGAGTTTCCAGTTCTAACAACAAAGCTATGAGCCACTCTCCTGCTGGAAAAGTACAGCACATATCTCCTTTCTCTGAAATGTTATGTCTTGTTATGTCCACATGAGACGGCTTCAGAGTACTGCACTGTACTTCGTTTTTCAACCACTCCCAAAACAAACCAAACTCTCACACACTAACACACAGACCCGGGCTCAGGCATCTCAAGACGTCTACATTTTGTTTTAAAAAGACATGCTTTCAAATGGAATATGCTACAATACATTACAAATAGAGAAATACTTAGTAAGTAGAGCATTAATCCTGAACACATTGATGTAATTTACTTTATTAGGTAACAATTTACTGATTGTCTGTCTTGCAGGGTTTTAAACCATAAAACAATTACTGCTAAAATGTGTGTGAATTACATACACACAAACACAGGGCATTGCCATATGGCCTTTTTAAGATTCATTAGCTCCATGTTTTAAAGATCAGGGTTTTCACAGATCTTTTTCTTGTATGTGTTTAAGTGGGACAGGAATTTGCCCTGAGCAGAGTTTAAATCTACACCATGTCACACTGTAACCCAACTCCCTGACAGCGGCCTGAGGTGCTTCTAAAGTTCAATTCAAATAGATTTCACTATGTTGATTCTTATCAGCTCCACAAAATGAGGGTTAAATACACAGCTCCTCAACATCTGTCCTAATGTGCGTATTATAAGGAATAAAACATGGCAGGATGTGGTGTTACAGGAAAATAATCACTGCCAAAGCTGATTATTGTTCTACAACAGCACTTCATACTTTTTTATCCTTCCAAAGCTCTGTTTAATATTGTGTAATGTCAGTGAAACAAGGTAGTTCCTGTTATGCATAGTAGCAGCAGTCTCTTATTAGTAAGAAAAAAAAGCAGCTTGCCAGGAACTGCAAAGTCATCTGTCCTAAAGAGTCGCCTGTGTCAGAAAACTTAAAGGAACAGCTATATCAATGACTGTTACAAAGTGAAGACACTGGAGACTCCTTTCAAAAATGCTAAATAAACACCTCTTAATAGAAAACTTCACCAGGTTAATGATAACACATTTTTAATCCATTATGTGGAGCGGCCACCAAACATGTCCCAGCAAATTAGTTGTTATTTACTATAAAAATGATAGAAATAGAATTGGCACATTACATTTACATTTACAGCATTTGGCAGACGCCCTTATCCAGAGCGACTTACATAGGATACATTAATATAAATGTATAATTTTCATTACATCCAGCAATACAGCACTAATCATTGTTATAGAAAATTAACATTTGAGAATTATATATACCAGAATTATATATACCAGCACTCTTTTGGATCTTTGGATTGTAATCTTTGGAATACAAACTATAGTGGTTTTATACTATATACTTTTTCCCAAGTAAAGATATAATTACCAATGCTTATTTAAATTTTAGATTATTGCATTCATTCATGTGTTTATTTTATTAATAAAAAAAAATCTCTGCACTGTCATATAGTGTAATAAATAAAATGCATAGATCTGATGGATGGGAATTGACCCAAAGATATTAACAAGAAGAAATACTAATACATGAAAACAATTATACGGCAGAAATATCTAATATTTTGGTGGGGTATAATTCTTACGGTCTGTTGCACAAGGAGGTACAGACTGTTATAGTAACTGATGTTTATCCTCTTCTCAAAATACAGCTATATGGCTGGGTCATTTGTGTGGAAAATGGACAACACTCACAATAATAGCTTGTTAAATTAATTTTTGACAATATTCTTGAATAAAAAAATAAAATTTCAATGTTACATATAAAGTATAAAAATAATTGATGCTACTGTTTTGTATTTGCCTTCTGTCTAGTTCTGGTCCTGTTCACTAACTTGAAAGTAAACAGTGAACATACATTTACATGTTCAGTAATTATAGTATTGTATGATTATAGTATATTATATAGATATGATTATATAATTTTTGATATCTTACAGAACTAACACATGCTCAACCATTTTAATGAATCTTGTCTTGGTAATGTATGAGCATATACTTTGGTCTTGACCTTTACTTTTTCTTCATTGTCATGTAAAACAAACAGGTAGGTTTTGCTGCTCCTTACATAACGTGAATCAGCAGTTATGTTAATGATTCCTTTTTTTTTTTTTTTTTAACAAAAGTGGAAACCAAGTCACCTCTGTGTTCTCTGTTCAGTTCGCTGCATCCCTGTGAGGAATTGCTCACATTCTTCATGGATTAAGTTTCACCTAGGCGGGAAAAGACATTCACATCCAGCCACATATACCATCAGAAACAGCGCAGGGGGAAGAGATCACATTCCAGTTTCAGTCATGTGAACAGTACAGGAAGGGAAAGACTAATATGGTCAGTGTATTTGATTACAGTATGAGTCAAAGGGTCATCACTTGACTAGATTGGATTTCTAGAACATTCAGAATAACCTATGAAATTTATACTGCTAAATTTAGGTCTAACATGATTCAACCATCACGTGTAAACTTGGAAATGGTGAGCCAACAAAGAGCATTCCAGGTAAAAGCGATAGATGTGGCTGTGATAGATGTGTGCACACTGGAAATTCAAATTTGTTAACCTTGCTTAAAAAAAGCCTTAAAAAACTTTACTTTTTATTTTACTTAGCTTTTTTATGGTAATTGGTTTGCACGGCATAAAAGAAGGTTAACTAATATAATTCATAATGTATATGCCTTATATACAGTCTATGATGCAGACACACACACATACTGCTTGAGCGCTCTGCTGGAAGTGGACAGGAGCAGTGTCAGGGCTACGGCTGGTGGGGGTGGTGCAATGACACAGCTAAGTAACACACTGCTTCCTCAACGCTAGCCTGCATGCCGGGTTATATAAATGTGTAGTGTTGAGTGGAGTGCTGTGCTGTAGTTGGAGCACTGGGCTCTATTTGTGGAAAATCAGCTGGCTGTTTTGCTGGATCTGTGTCAGACTGTAAGACTGTCAGCTGTGTATGCAGGGAGGTGGTTTGATTTTCAAACAGGTGTGATTATGGAATAGCAGAGTGGCTTGATTCCTCCTCCACAGAGACCTCTGTCACGGCCTGACCTCATCGCAGAGTGCAGCGCAGAAAACACTGAAGCAGTGTTGAGGGTTGTGACACTTCCTCGGGTCATCACAGCTGTTTTTCACCACAGAGTTCATATGATGACAAGGAACACATGAATACACTGGAGGAAATAAAAATTCCATTTTATTTAAAAGAAAAAAGGTTAACCAGCTGAGAGAGTTATAGGAAGAGATATAAGAATAAACTCCCAGAACTGGGTACTCTGACGTAGTCATGCATTGTGATATGCCCTGCCATTTCCTATCACATCTCCATCCACCAGCACCATTATGTAAGCTATAATTGATTTCTACACACAGGCAGAAGGCAAAGTGCCGTTTCACCTAGTAACAGCAAAGTGCCATATAAATTTCAGGGTTAACTAGTATATGCTTTAACACCCAAAACATTTAATATATGGGGTAGACGTAGACAATATCACAAGGCAACAGAAGCCTAAAAACGAACCCACACCTTTACCCTCATCAAGAATATAGAAACCCCTGATAAACCAGTGCAATACCGCATTCATGTCATCTTCCAAACATGCATTCCAAACTTTACATTAAGCACTTGAAAGTAAGCTATGACACATTATAAACACAGCTGAAACAATGGCAAAGTCTTCTATAATGAAAGCTTTGAAGTGTAATGTCAGTATTCAATTTATGTGTTTATTAAACTTTCACTTTAATTTTCCACTATAGACTTGAATTTATAGCAAAAGTGTAGTTCAGCTTTTGGTCTACAAACTTTTCCACAGAAACAATTTTTGAGTTCATGTGGGATCTCGTAGCTGTCATCTCGTGATTACCATAATTCTGACATGAATGCAGTGCATGAGCAAAATGCATTCGCATAGTGGGGCTTGATATTTCTTATATTGTATTATGCAAGAACACTGTTCACATTTACAGCATTTAGCAGATGCCCTTATCCGGAGTGACTTTTAAATGTAGTTTTTGGACTTTATCAAAAACATATCTTCACGCTAACGCAAGTAACTCATGGTATAGAAATACAATTAAGCGAAAACCCAATTAGAGTTACTATGAATGCTAGTAACTGTAATTTGTGTAGTGCACGCTTAAGTGCTTAGTGAAGAGGTGGGTCTTTGGTCATTGTTACCTGGCATGTATACTAACTCTGTTCTCCCCTGCAGAACCACTGCATTTACATTTTCACATATTTACCAGTCTGTACACTCACATTAATTCCCTAGAAAGGATTTAATCATTTAAACATGTTTTCTAAACTTTAGTCTGACTAACACACCCCCTTATCCCTGCAGCAGCCACACATTCACGCAGAGACTGAAATCGCTCATACTGGCTAAATCAATACCATATCATTTTGAACTGGATGGAAGTGATGATTTGCTGCATTGCTATATCACCAGCAGACTGAAAATATGCTCTGAGGACTGATCATGTCAGCATACATAGATGCTGCACTATCAAGTCTATACTATACTGTGTGATTACATACCTCTGTGATGTCACGGCTTGCACCTGTTACATTTTCACTCCAGTTGTCTGCATTAACTAACATCAAGCTGACAGTCTGGTAAACTATTAAGGAAGGGGAGATTGTAGAGTTTGCCCAGTTGGGGTGAATGTAGAGCTGCTGATTCGGTCTGCATTTCAGCATGGATGTTTTTGTCCTGAGCAAGCTCAAGCTCATTCCATTCTATGAGCAAGGCTAGCTCCTATCTGTAAGCAGGCCTTGGCCTTGCAAACCAAAAGACAGATAAATGCTTCTCAAAACTTTCATTTGTGCTGCCTCCAGGGTAGATCTGTTCACACACAAGAGTCCACCAGCCAGACACCACATGAATGCAGTATGAAATAATAGAATCCAGACAGCAAGTAGTTTAATGGTAGAAATATTTCAGGTAGCACAATGTTACTTTCACATATGTTAAAATATTAGCTGTAGAAAGCATTTTTGCTCAAATATAAGCTTTTAGTCAATTAGTAAGGCACTAGTAGTTTTTATTAGTAAGACATTTGCTACTATTAAATTGTAATGGCTAGTATTAAAAATATAATGGATAGTTTTTAGAAAAAAAGTAAGATTTTTTCTTTAAATAAGCAAAATACTTATAAACTGTGTGGAGATATTACATACTTTACTACTATTATACTGTACTTTACTTGCCACTAGTACATTACAAATACTACCATAGATAAATGTAACAGTTTCTGGTGTGTTGTTAGAGGTCACAGGATGTCCAGTGAGTGCCACTGTAATAATTTAGTGCAAAACATGATATGTGATGTTTTACAACAAGATTAAAAGCATTTGATATGTTCATATACTCTGAACAGCATTTTCAGCATCTGCTTTAATCCTTATAATCCACCCCAGTTCACCACAGGGTGCCATGCGCGTGCGCACACACACACACACACACACATCTAGTCCTACTGATAAGTTTTTGGAAGGTTTTTGGAACAACATGCAGAACAAAAAAAAGAAAATGTTATTAGTGTTAGACATTAATTCAATGAAACATGTGCCTATGTTTAAAGAAGATTCCTGTACAAACACTAAAAGATGGCCCCCTGAAACCATTCATCCGTTATCTATACCACTTTTCCTTCAGGGTCATGTGGAAGATGGAGCCAATCCCAGCTGACTTCAGGTGAGAGGTGAGGTACACCCTGAGTAGGTCACCAACCTGGTGCAGGGCTAATACAGACATGAACAACCATTTACACCTATGGGTAATTTAGGGTAGCCAGTTGACACGATCTGCCCGTATTTGGTCTGTAGGAGGAATCTGGAGTGCCATACAGAAAGGCCACAATCGGCCTTCAGGTTTAAACCCAGAACTTCTTGCGACATTGAAGCCAGGACCTTGAGGCGACAGTGCTAACCACCTGCACCAACTGCACCACCTGCTTCTGCTATTAACATGTGAAAATACTATTTATAGTAACTGATCAGCAAACTCCATGTTTACTTAGGCCGATGTTTAAATTAACACACATCATCAGTATAACAGTGTGACACTTCACCACAGTAACCTAACTCTTACACATTCAGGGGAACTGCTACAACAACATGTGGCTCACATCCCACACTGCTGGCTGCCGGAGTAGGAACATGCCTATCAAGGGTCCTGCTGAACAAAGGGGCGTTTCTTAGCGTTCTTAGTTATAGTCGGTACTTTTCAGCACATGATGTACCTAGACCAGGAATGCCGTGCTGAGGTGTTGCCTTGCTGACATTTTCTGCATGATGATAGTACATGCCTTAGAAACTTTCAGTTGGCTAGGACTTTGATCCTGTGTTCAAAGTTAAGTTAGTGTTACAATCATCTCTGGTTGCTTGGTGTCTGTTAATATGTCATTGAAACATTATGAAATCAGAGACACCCAAACTGCTGCTCTGTGTGGCTGTCAGTCATGTGGTTCCGGGTCAGAAAGGGCAAAGCCGAGTCATGCTGGGTTCCTTGACTGCAAAGGTGTGGCTCTCTCTAAAAATTGCTGCCACAAGTCCAAATTTTCTCTGTAGTTGAGGCTCCTCGGTCTAACATTGTGTAATTATTTTTCGAGGTGGGGAGGGAGCAAATACCTTTCCGACACTAAGCCCTGTCTCTTTAAATCAACACCAGGCATCATCTCGCACGCGCTCGCCAGTGCTGAGTCACTGAGCACGAGCTGGTATCCTTAAGCCCCGCCCACCGTCACTTTTCATTTGTCGGAGCTTTCACGAAGCACGCTGTGATTGGTTAGCAGGACCGATAAGACAAAGCAGTTCTTAAAGTGACAGCTCCTGGTTTTGACACTGCTGCGTGTTCAGCAATAGAGCAAACAGGGTGGGGTAAGAGCGGTTAAAGTTGGGCTGCTGGAATGATAAAAGGGAGATGAAGCTATCTGAGCACAAATACAGCCAAAGTTATATTCATTGTTTACTCTTTTGTGTATACTTTTACTGTCTCAAGCAACAATGTTGGGCTACAAAACCACAGTGAGCAAGTTCCTGTTTTAATAATCCACCAAACCTGATAATTAATTATTGAACTGAGTCAGATGTCTTTATCCAAAGGTGTATCCACAGAAGAAGCATTGGATGACAGTTTCCACCCTTGAAATAAGCCTTGCCACACCAAGTCTGGCCTTAAAACACAATACAGTGATGTCATGATATGGCCATTTATTTTGTTCCAGGGAACAAAACCAGATAATCACTTGCAGAAAATGCAAGACATGATTAGGTGTTGCCACTGCCATCCCTCAGCTTACACTAACCACCTCATGTCTAAACACCAAGACCTGCTGCTGAGGAAATCAACATCGTTGCTGAATTTCCAGTGTGTTTTATCAGATAGTGTTGATTAATTTTCTGAAATACCAACTCTGATAAGATTGTCAGCTGTAGCTATTTCAAATCATCAACACTATTACATTAGCATATCTTGATTAACGTCTCATTGACAGGGACTTTGTTTTGTTGCAGATGCTCCACATAATCTGAGGTAAATAATAAACCGATTTAAACATTCTTAATTTCATTCATTCATTCATCCACCCATCCATCTATTAATACAATGGCCCTGAGAGGTCAACATGCTGCAAATTCAGATGACAGTACATTATCAGCATGCTGCGATAACTAAAAACAAAAACAAAAAGTTAACAAAAAGTTCCAGAGGACTGATGAAGACATGTAGACATGCTAGTTGTTCACAAATAATTATTTATATTTTGTCAGGTTATTTGAATTTGTAGGCTAATAATAAGCAAAATCCCAATGTTAACCGCTGATGTCTATAATAATATCTGAATCATGCGATCACTATGTTGAAGTAAACCAAAAATACTTACATCTTAGGTCATTTACCTCTGACGGATAGCCTAGCTAACTTAACGATAAAGATCATCATGAGAAAAAAAAGCATACCTAGATATGTTCATCACTTTTCAATTGCCCTCTAGAAACACTTCCATTGCATTTTGTTACTGCAGTGAGTTTCTGTTAATGTGTTGTCTGAATTTGCAGCATGTTGACCTCTCAAAGTCAGCATAATTTAACAAAGATAAATGGTTAATCGATAAGGCACAGCATTCAGGAAGAAGGTCTGTGTATTTAACATATTTGGAAGGAGTCCACAGTGTCAACATTCTGTAATGATTCCTGCCACAAGAGAGTCTGCAGGAAAGCATGCTTTCCAATTTCTGAAAAGCCGCATTTTAGTCTTATTAACTTCATGAGAGAGAAAAAAGAGCGGGTAGTGAGGGAACATCTGTATATAGCTGCTATAATGTGATATGATAACAAGTGATGACAAGAACTAAGTTGTCTCATGTTCCACATGTGTGAATGTAATGTTGTGGATATCCTACAATGTTAAATGTAACTATAAATGGTTAAATTGTAAGATGTGATGTTTATTAATAAATTAATAAATAGAATTGTTGGTAAATGGTTGGAATAGAGACAGACAATTTTATTCTACAAAATCTTCTACCCAAATTGTCCAAATTGCTTTGCTACAGGATGGCACTTGCCTGGACAGGAGTGATAGATTCCTGGAATGGATTTAGGAGCTGGGTTAAGGTATCATCAGCCCAGTGAGCAAGTATGTTAAGGCTACAAAACACAAACTGACACATATCCACAGTATAACTGCGATCAGAACTGCCCTGAAGTCAAGTCAGAGCCTTAGCCTGACTGTGTGGTATTAGTGCATGTGACATAATGAGGCTTTATCAGAGACAGTGCCTTCCTGAACAAGGGTTTAGGGTGTTGAATCACATCCTAAAAACTCTCTGAGGATAGTACTGTTTCTTCTCAAAATATCTTTATAATTAGAACAGTATGACTTTGGATGTTTTCTTGAATGGCTGAATGATCTAGGATAAAGTGTATACTATTCAAAAATATGATGACTAAACCTTGCATCCACTATGGGTTGATACCACCCAGGCTGGTCAAGACAACAACATGCATGAAATGTGGGTGTTGTCACCCACCCTAACTATGGTTTTCCCATTCATATTTTATTGCAGAAACTAAAGCCAGGATCCTTTCTGCATGTTTTTGGTCTGTCCAAGGGCTGAGCCCCTAGAATTATAGCCTCCTGTGTTCAATTAAGAGCCTTCACAGCAGCAAATATTTAGCATTCCTGAAGTAATGGCAGCAGCAACGTTACTTAACTCGAAACAAATAAGTGTGTTTCATTTCATCCAATTCTGAGTAAAGAGGTGGTTTAGATGTAGCTGGTTAACACACAAGATACTATTATACTGCATTCTGATCTGCTCTACATTTAGGTGCAGGATTGTGAAACACCTAGTAGCATGAGCTAACCAGAATGTATCTGAGGAGCTTCAATGAAACTGAACACACTTTCTCCTTAGTCTGCCATTATTGTGCATTCCACAGCTAGTGGCAAGATTATTGCTTAAACTTCATAGCATTTTTTCACCATGAAACTGCTCAATGTTTCAAACAATAAGACGGTTGGCAGATATATTTTCTGCTGCTTTTTGTGGTCACATTTTGGAATGCTGTATAAATTGCTAATGGTGGAGTGTCTTGTTAGTATGTCGCACAGTCCTGTGTTAGACACTGGACGTCTGGTATCATAAACTTCTAATGTCTAATGGCTTTCTGCTTTCTTTTCTTGACAGTTTCAATCCATGCGGCAGTTTCAATCCATGTGCCAACTGACATTGACATGATCTGTGTGTAACCATAAAATAATTAAAGCATGCAGTATCCAAATATCTCTTATCCTTCAAAGGAAATCTTTGTGCAAATATCCCTGTATTTTTCTTATACAACAAATTAAGGTTTCTGTCTTTAAATTGGCTATTAGTGTGAAGCAAAATAATATTTCACCAGAAACCTTTTTACAGGAGAATTACTAAGCCATTTAGTTATATTCCATCTGAATTGTTTCATTTCACAAAATGACTGTAGCAGGTTCATGTGTGAGGCATATTCTATGAATGTTTAATAACTAAATAAAAATATCACATCAGGTATTTTATATAATTTAGCTAACACTAGTGCAGGAAGAGTCAGTTAGGTAACAAAGGTCTTGAACAGGGTTGCCAGGCTTGCTTGACAAAATCACCTATATGCCAATTCAACATTCAAAATGTCCATTCCAATCCCTGAACACAGATTTTAAAATTCAATATGCTGACTAAAATGTATTCAATTATTTAAAGTAATACATATTTTAAATGAAGAATATGTCCAATATGGAAGCAGCAACAGCCTGATAATGTAGTGGATGAATGTAGTCTACTATGTGGGAAAATGTTATGATTGTTTCCGAACTAATTTCAGAGCAGCTGAGGAAGACACTTCAGTTTTGCCCAGAGACTTAATGGCCCATTATGGTCAGTGCTCAAAATATGCCATGCTATCTGACTTTAACTTCTTTTTAAAAACTTATGCAGTACACATATTATAGGCAGTTGGAAGCTTGTGAAATGCAATCTTCTCATAATGTTTGCTAGTTGCATTAACATTAACAGATCCCCAGTAACTTTAGCTGATGCACCCTACATTAGCTGTGTACATAGCATTTTTAATGTATATTCTTGAGTAAGAAGAAGCAAGAGAGAACTGAGAAAGAAAGGCTTGTATGTAAATTAAAATTTACATTCTAATATGAATCAGAGTAGTTAGTGGAGGATTGGAAGTTTAACACAACATACAATACTAGGCAAAAGTCTTAGGAACCATATTTTTTTGTACAAATTTTGTTATAGAGGTTTATTTTATGAATTCTGCATTATTCATCTGGTACAAAAGCATTTTAGATTTCCAAACATTACTTTTCCAAAAAATTATTTGTATTTGATAAATGTTGTCAGTATAAATGTCAGTACAGAAAGCAGCATATTACGTATGAGATGACTTACCAGGCAAAAAAAAAAAACCTTAATGAAGGCTCCTGGGTTTTGCATGTATAAAGAAGCAGCAAGTGCAAGAGTCAAAGTCTCAAGGACTGTAGCAGATTTTCCTAAATGCTTAGTAAAACTTACCAGTTAATTTCCTTATAAAATTACAAAAATTGTATATGGGACTATTATTCGGGGGCCGGGGGGATGGGGGGGGGAGCAAAGGGTCATCACAGAAAATACTGACTTTGTTTAGCTTATTACTGTTTACTACATGTTGTAGTATATTTCTTTTAAGTAGAATACTTTCATTTGATTATAATTTGAAGTCATCTTTACAGCCTTATTTTGCCAGTTGACTGCAACTTGCTGAATTCCCCTTCCTTTCCAAGCGTGCATTCGATCCTATGGCGGTCATGCCCTCTTGTTTTTTCCATACTAAATAATAAAGATGATCCACCATTTTTCAAAATTTGGGTTCTCAAACTTATTAGCCAGCATGGGAAAACACCGAAACCTCTTAATTTTTCTTCTTTGTCTTCCTCTCTTTTTCTTTGTCATCCTTCTACTGCTTCTTTCTGGATTCACGCTGCCACTTGTAAAAAAGGCGAAATGCAGGAGGTGCTCTCAAGAGGTTTGTCCGTTCTGGACTACTGTAGCGAAGCAACATGGCGGCTCCATGGAGGAAGACCCACACCCTATGAAGATTACACAGAGCTTATTCTAAAACAAGATTCATAGTTACAGGTAATTATATGCTAAAGAAAACATACTTATGAATATTATATTCAATTTCTGCTAACAGATCCCACTAAACCTTACACAGGCCTAGTGGACCTTTAAATATGAAGTGGGTCACATATCTGCACTGTGTACCTCACAAATTTTTTTTGGTCCTGGATTGTGATGTAAACGACCACAGCTGTTCAAAAGTAGGCTATGCAAGGCACGTGCGAAAAACGCGGACCTGGCAACCATACTCTTTTCACTACTTTTTCACGGAACGTCAGTCAGAGAGAGATCGTTATTGGTCAACACGTTTTACATCCGCCCGAGCAGAAGCGCGTCATTGGCGAGAACACCTGTCAATCACGACAGCTTTTCAGCGTGGGCGTCATAACGAGGCTTTGACGTTAGAGTTGATTGGTCATCCGGTGGGTTTGACGTCACGGCGCTGCCAGCTGATCGGAGGAGAAGCCGGTATGAGAGGAGTAGAAGCGGACAGACTTCGGGAAGAGACGTGAACGCCGGGAAGACGGACAGAAGGACGGGAGAGACAGACTAACGGATCAATCTTATTTAATCCAGTTAATGACAAGGTAGTATTAGTAGTTATCATGGCTGCATTTTGCCATAACATCTTTTAGTTAAGCAGCAGTGGTGTGAGCTGTCACTGTCAGCATTGATTTAGGGTTAAGGTGTGGCTTTCTGCGAAATGCGATTTTCCCAAAGAGCTACAGTTCAATTCGGATTAGTTTGATCAAGGGCTCGGTTTGTTTATTGACGGCGTTATAACCGGCTGAGAGTTTAGGAAGAAAGAAAGGAAGGAAGCAGCTGTCTAGGCTACAATGTAAACTAATGTGTGAAAATGTTGCAGAGCAGCTCGATTAAAAAATAAATAAAAAAAACCCTGTAACGTCAACACTGGCAGGGTTTCTCGAAAGTAGCCATAACAGGAAACAACATTAGAGAGTAATAGATGTAGGCTGTATAATAGCTGCAATGTGTTTTAATCCTTCAGAAAGGCGACTTGTGGAGAGACGGAGGGATGGTTTGGGAGTTGAACAGGGCGTGAGCGTGGAGTCGATGAGAAGAGCTCAGTCATGTCGGACTGAGGTGAGCTCCTCGATTAAACAACAACAACAACACGAATAACAAAGTCTGTGTTGAGTCTATGGTGAAGTTTTGAAGTTGGACCTGCACTGCTTTCGAAAGGAGAAGCGGTGGCGGAGATACATTGAGAAAATTCCGCTTGTGAAAGTAAGTAGCTGTAGATATCCGGCAGTTCTACAGGAGGATTTGAGAGAAGTTTGCTTCAGCAGAGTGCTCGAATGTTCTTGGTTCATTTTGCACGACGTGCTGAGGCTATGAACGATTAAGGAATCATTATGGTATAGTATAGGCTACACTTTCCAAAATGATAGATGAATGAACACTGGCTTTAAAATGTAGTGTAACTCTTCACATGGTCTCTCCTACTTTTCCCCCCGTTAGCTTTTATATCATCTGATGGAAGTTAAAGGGTAGCCTAATGCAGGGATGGGCACCAGAGCAGGTTATGGGGCGTTAGGCTTTAACGACGTTTCAACATTACGTTTTTTATCGCAAACATATTCACATGTAGACTAGTAATTGCTCGTTAAATCATGCTGATTAAAACGTCTAAAGCGTTTAAGCTGACTAGTCTGGTATTCGTGCTGTTCAGTTCACGAACGAATCGTTCTTTCTGAACGACTCTTTTCTTATTTTTTTTTTTAGTGAGTCGTTCGTATCGGTTCACCAGAACAAATGAGTCGTTCTTTTTTCTAACTCAGCTGCTCGATCAGCTGCACGCAATCGGTCGGAAACCTTTCATAGTATCACCAGGCAGTGCCACCAATAATAGGCTGATAATCAACAAAAAGCAAGAAAGTGTGGACTAATGTGCGCTCTTAAGAAAATACCCGGTTCAGTTTCTCGAACTGCTCGAAAGCATCGGTTCACTAAAAATGAATCGAACTGCCCAGTACGTATGCATGGACATTGATTCCTGTCAGGAGTGAGCACTGCCCCACCCTGTACACTGCGTTATGGATGAGCAAGTTTTTCCCCCCTTTAAAAGTTTCTTGTATCGTTTGTTTTTCTTTCACGTCATCGCAGTTTTTCAAAGAGTGCTTTTTTTTTCTTCTTCTTTTTCTTCCATGCATAGTGTGTAAGCAGTAGAAATGTTCATCTGTGCTTTCTCCTTGGATTTCTCCTTGTCTGCCTGACGGCCTGCTGGTACTAAGGTATGAAGTGTTTAAAAGTGGAAGTTTATCCTGTATACACATCTAAGCCGTGTCACACTCTTGCAGTATGCATTGAACATCAGCTGTAATACAATTATTTCTCCTTAACAAAATGTTAATTCTGGGAATCCACACTGCCGGCTAATGTAAATTATAGCTGCAGTAGAGAGATTTTCTGAACCTCAGTCCTTTTTCATAACTATGCAGGCTAAGTAATAAAATGTTTACAAGGTTGCTTATGCAACTGCCAAAAAAAAAAAAAAAAAGACCAAAAAAAATAAACAAACAAAGACACACGGCTCCTGAAACCACATGAGCCTGCTGACTTACTAAACAGTATGTGAAAATAGTACGCCACCTACCAGTCTACCATTTTGACACAGGCCTAGAACTTAATGTTCACACAGGTTGGAAATGAAATGAAGGACTGCTGGTACTGTTATGATATACAGGGTGTGTCTGGCGTGGTCTGGGATTGTCCCCATAGAGGGAAGGGTCACTGTAAATCATACAAAGTTAAACATACCTTTGTAGTATGAAATATTTCTTTCCTGATGGGAGTGGCCTTTTCCAGGATGCGAATGTCCACATCCGCAGGCTCGGGGCATGTGTGTTGCCTGTTCCATGTGTGAAAATAATGTAACTCGTATGCTATGGCCTTTGTAATCACCACATCTCAACCTAATTAACACCTATGGTAGAGTTTGGATGTGCTGTGCAGTATTCTCCAACAACAACCGAGGGGATTTTTTTGTTGTTGAAAGAATAGCATTTCACTGCTGGATAATCTATACTATGATCATCAAAGCAGTTCTGGGGGCTGGTGGTGGCCCAACAGCTTACTAAAACACATCATGGTTTTTTTTTTTTTTTTTTCCCTCGTCACCTGGCTGTGTTTCTTCCAACATGGCAGCTGGACCTCAGATGTGGCACCCAGCTTTCCTGTCTGTTTTGCAACACTAAGCAAGTGAATAAATAAGCCTTTAGTTTGGTAAAACAGAATGTGATGCTTATGCTGGCCAGCCACCTGTCAGCAATATATTTACAATTAATACAGATCTTCTTATTATATATTCAGTTAATTCAGGCATGATTAATCTTTTGCTTTTACTATACCATCAAACAGCATATGGCCTTGTTAGATTTTGTTTTTGCACCAGTCCAACATTATAATGATTGCTGTCCTGCACTGAAGAGTTGTATGCGGAATGTTTGTATGAAGAAAGAAGCAGTTGTATTAACAACATATTCTTCAAAATGCTTTTTTTTATCATAATCTTTAATCCTTCAAAAATTCTATGGAGAGATGCCTAGTGTAGGTAGATCTCAATTATAAGATGACAATAAGAGCTTATCCAGGAAATATTTAAAACGTCCCTAAAGTCACCTATTAAAGTGTTTTCAAATTGTACCTGGTAATTGTTGAAATAAGACTAAGCAGGCTGATATTGATAGACATCAGACAAGCTTGATAATATTAGTATGTCTGTTTTTAATCTATAAACTTTTCCAGTTCCAAAATAACTTTCCCAAATCCATTTCCAGACTTTTCCATTTGTTCTTTTTCTTTCCGAACCATTCACAGTTATCAGATTGGTGTCATGCCTTGTGTGACACCAGAAATGCATCCATTGGGTTTGAAATGCTGAAAGCCTTTTATGTGGATGAACCAGCACAAAGAATGTTCTTGGAAAAATCCAAACGAGGAGCACCTGCTAACTAGAGACCTGGAGAAAGCAGCAACACCTCACAGACTGGTTGATCATCTCAGATCTATACCGTTTTGTCTATTTTTCAAATCTTTGTTGAAGCCTGATGTTGTTTTCAAATGGGAGATGAATCTCTTCTTTTATTGCCAGCTTCGGAAATTCCTGTCCAAAGGTGCTGGGATACAGGTGTGTGGGGTTTTTTTATTTTATTTTTATTTTTTTTTAATTCTCAGTAAATGTTTGCTTGGTAATTGCATTGTCTGGTGATTCACTAGTTGTCCTCCCAGTCTGGCTGGAAAAATGACTACATATGTCCACAAATGGCTGTCTCCGTGCTTCTTCGGGCTGGTGTCCAGACGTCCAGACTTCAAATGGAGAAATCAGAAATGAGACATAATTGTTATTCAAGGTCCAAACTTGTCCCCTGCTCTCTCGCTGTCTGTTTTCCTCTAAAGCCAAGATGTATTCTTTTGAGTGAAGAACATTTGTAAGCTGTGTGAGAGAGCATTCTGGAGACTGGAGTTGTTTTCTTCTCTGCACTATTGTTTTGTCTGTAACTTATGCTTGCAGAAGCAGTTCAACATAGTTTGTGAAACTTTTTTTTGAGGATGTGACTGTGGCTTTTGGAATGAATGCTGGAAATGAATATTGACCAGTGGCTAGTGTTCATTGGCCCGAGGAGAAAAATGCTAGTTAGGGCCACACCCTGAGAGTTATATCACAGTACTGCTATCTGTGCTGAAGTTGTTGCACGCTATCCTCTGAGTGGGTTGAAGAGCTCTTGTGGGAATTTTGTGCACAGTCTTGCCTTCGCTCGTTGGTTTGTACTGTATGGTTGGTGTAACAGATTTTGAGTGGGCTTTGAGGGGGTGTGTGTGGCTCTCTGTGATAGTGATTTTCTCCACTTGGCAGTAAACTGTCTCTGCCTTGTCCATGTGGGAAGGCAGGCGTTTGGTTTGAGTGCTCTGCTGTCTCTGAGATGGTGGAGCTTCCTGTCTGTACAGCCGCGTGGTCCTTTGGGACCGAATGCTGGACATTCAGACAAGCCAGTGATGGAACTGGGCCTGCAAACATTTCCTTCTTAATGGCTCCGTTCCAGAGCAAAGCTGAGACTTGGGCTGCATTCTTATGCAGCAATGCTTTGACATATTTGCAATATATGGAAAAGTCAAAACAGGAAGTAGTATAGTTGTCCGCTTCTGTGTAATTATTTGAAATTTGTATTTATTGTTGGTGTCAGACTTGGAGAATTGAAATTAATTTGCCAATGCCATCTTTCCTAAGGGGCCTGCTGATTAAATGGCCTGTGGGCTTGGTGTAAACCCATTTAAGGTTTTTTTCTTTTTTTTCATTCCCAATGAATATCATCCACTGACATGAGCTACATATAAACACCCTTTCCAGGGAACATTTCCACTTGGTCCAATCTTGTTCATTCCATATTGAAGAATCTTGTTGACTCCTTAAGGCTTTTTCTTGGAGAAACGAAGCAGGGAGTGTATACCGGCCTGGCTCTGAGGCAGGGTGGAGTCCATCCAGCACGGAGCAGTTCAGACAGCATAGAGGGCCTCACCAGACTGAATGGAATTTATACCATATGTACCAGGCATCCTTGGAATGTGTGGCACAGGAACCTGACCAATGGAAAGAACTACAGAAAGAGGAATGGAAAGGAGAGAGAGAAGGATGGGTGGAGGGAGGGGAGGGAAAGCTGCAGGAACAGACCTGTGGTGTATGATTCCGTGACTGGTTTCCAATGACCTAGTTAGCTGTAAGGGTAAGTGTTGGTTAGGAGCTGTGCATTTTGGAAGAACAGTGCTGTTATTTAATGATACAAATGCATTACTAGCATCAGTATTAACCATAGACTTGGACTATAATGGTGCAGAAATTTGATGTGCACCATGATATGAACATTAAAGCTGATGCATCCATAAAGCTTTACAGCAGTTTTAACAGAGTATCTGGTTAAACTGTGGCCTAACTGTGGGGTCATCTGAGCTTTGGAAATGGAGGAAAACATAATTTGGACCAAATAAAATTCTGTCAATGATTCTAATTACCTCACAATTCAGAAAACTCCACCTTTCAGGTATTCTAGCCTAGTCTGCATATGGAACACTGAAGGGAGGAACTGTATCTGTTTTAATTTAATTTCAACTAGAAACACCAAAATTTGCTAAAATTGATTATATCTTAATATAACATTGGTAATGTTCATGTTCAAAGCATGATAAAGTATTTTGCTTTCTTTTTCGTTTCATTGGTAGCACATACTTCACGTACAAAGTCTAAACCCTATGATCCTAATCATCAGAAGAAAAGGGCAAGAACAAATGAAATACATCAATGGTTAAAAATAAGCATGGGCAAGATTTAAAAAGTACAGTATTCACTTATGAAAACGGCTACTCTACTAAACAGGATTGCTCAGTCCGGTTTTAAGAATTTAAAACCGATGCAATGGTGCTAAATGGTTGTGTTATTAGATAATGTTATTACTTTGTCATATTAGGCCAATTTCACAATGAGTGGTAATATTGAATGCAATAGCATTTTCAGTGTATTTTCTGTCTTCAGTGTTTCCTGTCTGCAATGAAACATGAAAATTACAAAACGGCGCTGGCTGTCTGACACATGACCTTATAATTTACGTAATTCCTGCCATACTGATTTGTTTAGACAACATGAACATAAAATATGCTTTCTTGCACACACCAACATTGAATATTCAAAGCAGGCAGACATGAAATTTAAATACCCAGCACAGAAAGCAGCATCACAAAGAGTTCAGTCATCTTGGTGTCATGGAGATCATGTAAAAATACATTAGCATTTTCAAAAAGCTACTTTTTTCCACTATCCAAACTATGTCAGAGAGCAGATTAAAAAGCAGCATTTTCTGTGGTTGAAAATGCAGTGTTGGTCTGGAAGTGAAGGCAAAACAAATAAGAAACCAGAAGGGCACTCTGGGAATGCAGACCTCCTCCAAGGACAATAGTCGACTCTTCTGTGATCTGCAACCTAATCCACTTTTATATGTCTGGAAATATTACTATTTGAGTCATCGTATTTCTACATTGGCTAAGTTTTGTCACAATTGAACCCCCCATCTACTGGATTTTAATACGTATGGTATTGTTGTGCACAGACGTCCGCCAAGGCAAAATGCCGTATTTTACAATGTTGGTGAAATTGAAACCAATTCATGGATCCACCCCATGACTCGGATCTGTGGCAAAATTGAATGGGTTCTTCCTTGCGCTGCCACCAACTTTCAGTGAAATCGGTTCAGTAGGTTTTGCGCAATCCTTTTTACAAACAAACCGCACCAGGAGGCATAAATGCATTTTTATGTTTTACCATGTTTTTGACAAGGCCTTAGTAGGGTATCTCTGCGATTCAACTTGACCAGCAACGTAGATTCTATTATTTTGACTCTGATCTCATTCATTCATGATGAATCATTTAATTTACATAAGGAAGACAAATAATGTGAAAAAAATAATGGTAAGAGTGGATGGCTTGGAGAACAAAAAGATTGAGTTTTATTTAATACATAATGCAATGTAATGTAATGTGCATAAGTAGACGAAGAATCCTCAGCACCGGTTCAGTTGCACTGATTCAGTGTCGCAACAAAGTACTTTCATGATCAGAAACTGATGCGTCATTTTGAAAATGATTGTTAGGTAATGAATGTACAATACAAGCTACATAGCTAGCTTGCTCCACTAGGTTGTTTAATATTGCACTAAACCTGTACGTGTGTGTTGCTGTGGCTGAATGCGGGTCTCTGCAGTTGTGTGGGGTGATTTATAGGTGGCCTCCACTCTCCAATATTAGCGGGAGATTAGATGAATTCCTGAAATGGCTTTGCTACTTCCGAATTGCCTCACAGTCGTTTCCATTGTATGAGCCTGATGGAATTTCCTTTTTTACATCAAACTATTTTGTTTATTTGCTTGTCTGTTTAGCAAGCAGTTAGAGGAAAGTGTTTAGCATCAGGGGCAAAGTTCACTGTAGGAGAGTAGGCTACAGAGAGATGAGTGTGAGGTGCTGGCAAGTCAAACAAGAGCCTGCAGCTCACAGCACCAAGCACATAGTCTTTATTCTTCCACACAGCAGTTTGGGGAAGTCAAGGCTGGATATTGGAAAGAGCCAGTAATTTACTTCATTGTGTCATTTACATCATCTTCTCCACTTCAATTAAATTCTCATACGGCTGTCCTCTTTCTCACTGATCCCATTTACATCTGCTGTCTTGTATCTGGATTGTATTCTGATTAGATTTAACCACATACATTGACACACGCAGCATCTCCGGGTGGCCAGTGTGAAATATGAGAGCTGTAATGCACAATACTATGCAAATCAGCTTATTCCATTCAGACACCAGCATGTAGTATTGTTCGTTTTTTTTTTTTTTTTTCATTTCTTTCTTTTCTTCAAAATCATTTTTGCTGCTGTTTTTAAATGTACACTCAAGGGGCCTGAGTGTACCCCTTGTAACCTTCTCGGAGTTTTGAGTTGATGGTTTTCCTATGTTTTCCCTCATTTCCAATGATGTCATCTGTAACCAATCAGGTTCATCTACTAACTTATACAGGGAAAATACACCATACCTAGAACACATAGCAGCTGCACTGGATGCTGAGATGGCTTTAAAGGGGCTGTAATGATTGCCCCAAGAGGATATACAGGCTGTGGATATTTCACAGGATGACGGGAAGCTCGTAGTATATAACTTGATTAAAACTTGCAGGATGAGCATCAATGCTGAGCCCAGGAGTCTACAGTTTCATTCAGACAGGCAGGAGTGGCAGGGTACAAGTCATCACTGAGCTTCCTGTTTACCTCCCCATACACATCATACACATCCTCGTTCACAAAAAATGCTATTTCTGAACTGCAGGTGCAGCTTGCCCTGTAATGGTTTCTATTTTTTTTTTGCATAATAATCCCCTTCCTCTCATCCTGTAGTTTTTGTTTCCCGTTGAACCCCTGCAATTTACATCTCTTTCTCAATATCATACTTCTGCTCTCATGTCTCATTCGTTGCTTGCTGTATGAGTCATAGATGGCTGACTGAAGTCACATTGCCGTCGGATTTAACCTGGTGAACTGGCTTGATTGCCTTGGTTCTGGAAAAGCCTGATGCAAGCTAACTGTTTGATTAAAGAGATGTCACGTGAACATGTTTCTTCTCAGACAAGTCTTCACCATGAATAATGCATATACAGTATAGTGCTGTGTTAACAGCGCAGATAGAGAGAACACAGCTCCTGAATGGTGCTGGACATTCAGCATCAATAGTGCATAATCCGTCACTTATTTCACACACAAGCTCCATGAATGTCTTTTTCTAGTTTTTCCGCTGCTCAGTAACAACACCTGGTCTACATTTTTGATGACTTTTTCATCATGAGGAGATGGAAAAACTTGGCTGTCTCATGTGACTGGTTCAAAGGTTTATTAGTTGCAACTGATCCTTTTTTTCCTTGTCCTTGTCCGGTTTTGAATTTGTTTTTGCTTTATTGAATTCTCTACTGCAGCCACAAAAGCCTGGCTGCTATTTTTACTTCCTGGATTTAGCTTTTTTGCACTCTCAATATTCATTGGTTATTGAGAGAAATTTGAGCCATGGCCAGCATTTGATACTTGGGCCAAACGGGCTAAAACTAGCAAAAGCATGAAATTAGAGACCGTGCTCTTCACATACTACTTAATTTTCGAAACCACCTGTCAACTCTGACTGACCACAAATCAAGCACAGACTCTGCCCAATTTGAGTGAATGTGATGTACGGTAACCCTGACTTGATTCATCTGATCATTTCTTTATTGCATGTCTCGTGGTATTTCAGAGCTAAATTAAGGTACCTCTCCACCAAGGCTGTAGTGGCTTTTGCTGCCAGTTTAAGAACTCAAACCTCACATTTTTCAGCGCACCAAAAGGCTAGTTTTTCAAACTTCTTAACCACTGGGTATGTCTTTCCTTTTCTCCTTATTCTGCTACTGTTTCTCGCTCCAACCCCCCTTCCCTCATTCTCGACAGGGCAAGTATGGCTGGAATGTACCTTCTCGTCTTGGGAGCTCAGAGTTTCCAACATGGCTGATTTTTAATCATTATGTCAAGTCACGTCAGACCTGACCTCTCTATTTTTTAAATGACTGTAACTCGGCTCAGGTATGGGGTCTAATTAAAGAATAACTCCTCCTACCTTTACCAACTATGTGAGTGTACAGTTTAGAGTTGACATTCAAGACCTCTCTAAAGCAAGTAAGACTTTATTTCACTGCTGTAATGTAGTGAATAGTTGACTACTGTTACTGGCTGGTCTATAACATCCTGTGTGTGGTTTAGTGTTCAAGGTCTCAATCTTAAAATGAATTGCAGCACATCTCACTTCAAGTGAGTTGTTGTTTTTGTTTTTGTTTTTCCCTTACTTATAGCCTGGCTATTGAGTAATGGCCTCTTTTCTCTTGGTAGCCAGTTGACTGGGATGTGCTGGTTTGAAAGCACAGATAGAGAGGGGTGTGTCTATGCAAAGTCTTTCTGAGAGCAGAGTTGTTGGAGTCTAATTTTCCCAGGAAACGTCTGCATCCATAGGATTACTGACCCTTTGGGAACACTGTGTTCTGCAATGGGATTTTTGAGCTATTGCGAGAGTGCGTATGTGAATGAGTCACGGTGTGTGAGACAGGAAGAGTGGGATATGGTTAAATATGCTTCATTGTGTGCAAAGAAGTCTGCTTATGAATGAAGCATTTAGCTCCGAGGGCAGAGCGTGGCTTTGTGGCAGTGCATCCCGATGTAGGAAGGAAACCTGCATGTACCCTGGAACAGTGAGAATTCAGTTTGAAGTGCTTCATAGAAACCCTAGCATGGCCTATCAGCAGAGACTCTTGCTTAAACTGTAAATGGTTTTGTTGTCTAGTGTGAAGGGAAGTGAAAAATATTTGATCCTTTAATGCTTTGTGAGTCTCTTTAAAAGATTCTTCATCAGTGCATGAATGTGATCAGAATTGTACACAGGTTTATGCAGACATCCGAAAATGTGCTTTAACAAATAGTTACAGAACCCAGAAAATTTTGCAGCTATGATCTGTAAACTGTACTATCTCTGAGGTGAATGAAATTAAAAGTGGGTGAATGGTCACTTTTTGAAGTGTGGTTCTGTCCATACACATTCACTAGTTATTATATTAATGGTCTTGAAGAGAACTAGCCAGCTACTGCTTTTTTCACTCGGAAACATTTGGGAGTGGGAAATATACAAGTGGGATACCTAGGCAACAAGAGCCTGGCATGTACATGCGACGAGCGAATCACTTTTATATGAGGATGGCCCTAGTAACCAAATTATTTGACAAAGTGATGAGCAGCAGCGAATTGCGAAACGCGAATTGCTTTGTGTGTATGCCCCTTAAGATTTAGTATTCACATAGTCCAGAATTTATAGGGTTTACTAAATTGATCATAAACAAGAAGAATATTCTCATAAAAATCCTCTCGTCAACTAAAAGTAAAAGTAGAACACCCAAATGTGGATTTTTTTTTAAATTTTTTTTATTTTTTATTTTTTTCTTTTTTTTTTTTTTTTGTAAATGTTATGAAAATATTATTAGTATCCTATTCAAATTGAAATTCGTTCTAACATCCCGTATGGAAATCCATTAAGCCTGGTTACAAGTGAGGTTTTAAACATTTTTAAAGCAAACAGTCAAGCAAAAAAAAAATCATAATATAGGAAATAAAAACTGAACTGCATGAAGAATTGCTTTATAATGTGACACCTGGATGAAAACTGAATCGAATCGTCAAGTCCCTAGAGATGCCGCCTCTTCTCGTGTGAGCACAAGGTGTAAGAGGTGCAGTTTTACGATGTAGTGCAGCACAGGTCACGTGTGTGAGAGAGACCGAGAATCTTGCTCTCTGTGTAACCGTAGCCCACGGCTCTCTCTGCCGTCAGTATCCTGGCCACAGAGAGGACTTTATCTCCCCTTCAGACAAAGGGTGATTCAGTTGCCTGGGTGTCTGATAACCTGTTTTAGACACAGTGGAAGCTGCTACTGAAAGTCATTTCAATCACTGTAAACAGAACGGATGCACGGTTGGATGCGTCTCCAACACGCTGCTGGCTCGATCCCCTCCGCTACCTGGTTAAATGAGCGTGGCTGGCTTTAAAAGACTCTGCTGTTTGGCAAGAGTCTGTTTTTATGTGGGTGAGTGTTTGTAGGGGTGTATTTGTGCAGTGTGGTGAGTGTGTGGGAGTGGGTTTGTAGGAGTTAGTGAATTTGCCTGTGAGAGCATGTTAGTTTGTGGGTGTCCTGTCCTTGGCTGGAGCTGTGTGGATTGGCTCTTTCCATGGTGCTGTAGGGTCGCCGGGTTCAGTGTGCTACTGAGGCTGTGCTCACCCCGCTCTCGTCCTTGAACTGCTGAAAAAATGCAGCGCTACAAAGCCACCTTTAACTGCACGCTGAGACTGAGGCCTCCAGACTCTCTGACTCGTTGAGGTTTCTGTCATGAGGACTGCTTCTATATTATGTTTTGCGTAACACTGTCATGCCCTCGCTTGCCTTTTTTGTCATTAGAAGCATTTCTGGTGAGAGTATTTTCCTTCTAATGTAATAAACTGTCTTAATCCTCATGATCATGGATCAGTTTGCAACCTTTGAAGTGTTGAAAAAGCTACCTGAGGTCCTGAGAGGACGTTGGATCTGCACTGCTGTTATGTGATCACTGCAGTTTCTTGAAGAACTGGTTCTGGTTGAACCTAAAGTTCCGGTGCTGTTCTGAGCTGACAGCAGCAGGAAAGGCTGAGTGGAGCTGAGCTAAGCACTGTACATGGGTAAGCAGTAGCAGGCTGGCTTGGACTAAAAAACCCCTAGGGCAGGGAGCACATGACTCCACTGCTTGTTCTAGCCTGCATAGCTGTGGCAGCGAGGGGAGGCGCAGCTGAAACCCCATCCACATAGCTTCATTATCAGCCTTTATACGTCTCCGTTTACCGTGCTTCCTCTGGCATTGGCCGGTTTGAGATGATCCAAAAACTGCAAGTGTGTGAGAAATCTTCCCTTACTAGATCTCTTGCATGATTTCAAGCCAAATCTTATGTACACCTCCTGTTTCTCTGTGTGTCTTTCTACAGGTTGATCCTCTCCCATCTCTTGGAGTGTCCAGCACGAGTCCTGATGCCCACTGGCTGACCCGCAGCAGTTCTTCACTGGCAAGCTTTATGTCCTTGTGTATCAGCTAAAGCTGCCAGCTGAAGAACTGTTGTGGTTGGCTCTTTCCTGGCACCTCCGCTTAAAAGGAGACTGTCGCTGGTCAACAGTTGGAGGAATCTCATACATGCAAGATTGTAGAGAAGTTAAAATCAATCTCAGATCAGACAGGTCCTGATTTCTATCTTTTTTTTTTTCATTTATCCACTGCATCCCAATTTCCCCCCTTGCCCTATTTGGAAGGTGTCACGTGAGCTGTCTGGGCCTGGCTCTGCATTCTCTACAAGCATAAACTAAACCTACTGGCAAGGCCCATGCTGAGTCAGCAACATTCCTGAACGGATGAGATGCTCCTGCCCTTATTTGGGTGTGGAACAGGCGGGGAACACACTTTTCAACCTCTCTGCTACTGATCAAAATGTTTTGTGGGGTTGAAAGATGAACTGAAATGCTCTTATGGATGTCACTGTGTTCTCTGGATCAGAGCCCAGGCCTTTTACATGTGTTTCTGTTTATGAATAAGTCATCGGGTTCTTCCAGAGAATGAACGAAGAACACTCGCTGGACTTGCATCTGTAACTTCCCCTCATTTTTCCCCCAGGCCCTGCTGTGGTACGTGATTTTATGTTTATTTGTTCAGTTTATGCATACTATGCATGAGTACAACCGTCGACACTCTGCGATGCACACATGCGTACGCACGTGCATGCAACACACACAGACACACACAGAGTGCCTGACCCTGAGCAAGCAATAAGCCTCACTTCAAGGGCAACAGCAGTGCCGAAAACAGGATATGAAAATGTCTTTAACAGCAAGGTAGAGAATGTTCTCACCAGTCAGAAGAACCAGATACCCGTGACCTGAAACATGAAGTCCACACGTTGTGTCCGCGCTCTCCTTCACCTCTGAGGCTCAAGCAAGATCAATATCTTCAACTGTTATGGATGCGGTTTACTTTTATTTTTTATTGATACCAGGCTTTTTTTTTTTTTTTTTTTTTTTTTTTAAGAATTCAAACTGGTTTCTTGAATGTAGTGTTTACATACGTCTGATAATTAATTATCTTGTTTTTTTGTTTTTTTTTTAATCTTGCTGAACTATAGCAGTATGCTATGTTTGTATAACACAGAAGAAGGGGAACATGAAATATTGATGTAAACAAATAACAAGGAGGCTATTTCATAATTTTAAGTCAACAATGAATCTGAAACCTTTTTTAATGGTTTGTTACTGATAAAATACACAGCTGTCATTTTCATCTCCTCTTCACACATGTATCTCTTTTCCAATAAAGGAGCACAGTTTAAACATTTGTGAAAATAAAGTGTAAGTGTTCTTATTCTGATCTTTTTTTTCCTCACACATTAAGCAACAAATGTTGTTTTGCCAAGAGGTTAAGGAAATGTCAATAGGCTTTTTTTTGACGTGTAATCCTTCATTCTAAATGTTAAACTGTGGATTTTTGACTTTAAATATGAATTTTTTTTTTTAAATATTGAATTGCATTATAAATGGTTATAACAACACAGCTTCTGTTATTTTTATTTTCATATATAATGTGAACTGAGAGAATTTGTGTTTGACTTCTGTATTGAATTTATACATTTCTTTTTTCTTTTTATTTTTAGTAGCTAGGTGTACCAATGGCAAACTGCACATTCACGGTGGAGGGGAAACAATTCAGCAAAGGATGTGTGTAATTAATAATCTATAGGTTTGCTCTAATTAACATTTAGCCTGACTGTCTTCTGTCAATCATTGAGAAATCACTGTGAAAATGTGCTGAAACTGCATACGGTTTTTTATGCTCCAAAAAACCACAAATTGAAATTGAGAAAAAAAAAAAAAGAGAAGTTAAACTCAATTGCGAAACAAATTGCATAGAAGGAGACTGGCATTGTACAGCCCTGTGTAAAGGTTAAAAGCTCTACGTTGTCACAGGAAGAGCAATAGAATTACCAATGGCAAGGGTCAGATGCTCCTCGATAACCCATGAAGTGTGAGATCGATCAGTCAGCAGTGGGATTTCAAAGCACTTGCTTTCAACACATTAGATAATATTTAAACTGGGAAGGTTTTGTGTGAAGCCGTGGCCCGTGTGCTGTAGTTCCTCTGTCAGTAAGTGTTGTCATGACTCAGGATTTCCTCCATATTGAAATGTAGACAAAAGTGTTACTCAAGTATTTTTTTTTTTTCCTGTGTCTGATTTGCTGTCTGTTTTCATGCCACCTGAAGAGGGTTGTAGGGCAAAATTCTCAGCGTCAGGTTAAAGCTGCTTACCCAGATTACCTTGAGTTCCAGACAGACAGGAGATCACTGCAGCTGATGAAACATTCATGTTGCGACACTGCCAGACCTCTTGCAAGCCTGCTTGAGCTTTGGCCCTGTAACTGAGGCCCTGTGCTGCCACTCCGTTCAATCAAACACAAGTTACCTGCTGTGCTGCCAGACTCACTTTCAGCCAGGTGGATATAGGTAATAAGGTACTCAAAGGCCTTTTGTGAATTAACAAAGCCAGTTGTTAGATTCCCGTGTACATAAAAAGCGACCCAGGCAATTTTTTTTTCGAAAATCCCAGCTCTTTACGATGACTCATCACCGGTTTGCTCAGCAGAGGCCATTTTGTGTGCTAAGTCTGAGAAGAGGCAGCACACAGACATAAAGCGTGACTCATGCCAGTGAGCTTTCTCACTCTGCATGTAGACAAGCCAGACACTCACACTTACAGTGTGTGGAGTAGAGCGCACCATGTTTCTGGATCTGTTATCTAATGTCTTGTGATTCATATCAGTATTGATATCGCAAAACCACACCTATTTATCTGTCAAACAGCATAGCTGGTGTGTTGAATCAAAACAGTTATCCATAGTTGAAAAAAAATGTGTTCTTCTATAATATGTTTTTTAGCCAGCTGTATAGAATCATATACTGTTATACATGAAAGCAAGTGCAAATGTGAAGTAGTGTTGTAAGTCATGCCTCAAGCCCAGGATAGTGTTTCAGATCTGTGATCTCCAGACAAATGGATGAGTCCATCATCTCCAGGCCTATAATAAACGGTAGCCTCAGTCTGGCCAGCTCATTAACTACTGCTGGAAAATACCATGAGCGGATGTCTGAATGCATCCTGATGACTCAGAACATATGCACACCCACCGACACCACCATGTCTGAGTGACTAACTAGCCCCCTGTTCCTCTGGAGCCCTGAACGAGCTCTGTGACGCATACGGCAAAGCGAGGCCACCGGCAATGTGTCACGTTTAACGTGGCCTCGTTGCCACGAGGTGGGACAAGAGGCGAAATATGTGAGAGTGAGAGCCTTTAAGGGCACAACAGTGGGTGAAAAGGATTCATTGTGGGTCTTTAATCTCCTGTTTACCTCTGCAGTTAATCCTGCTGGTGACGTCAGGACGAGACCGGTCAGGTACTTGATTGTTTCCTCTTGATGATTCTGTAATTCCATGGAACATCTGACAGGAGAAATTCATGAGCCAGACAGTCGCTTTTAAGGAGCACGGTGCCTCAGAAAATGTCTTCCTTTTTGCTGCTTGTTTTCAAATCACAGATGCTGCAGCCTCAAGTGTAAAACATTTGCTTTGAATATTTTAAAAGGGCTGTGCTCCTAATCTACTACTGTAATAATCAGATATCAGTTGCTGTTTAGTGTTATTTACTGTTTACTGGGTTTATAATTATGCCAGACCAATAAATATATTTCCTTGAGGAAGTTACTCATTTTCTAATCTAAGGCTCAGTATAGGACTCTGCTATCTGTATCTGAAGTTAATCTTGAAGTGGGTGTTGCCTAAACAATTTTTTTTTTTTAAATAGGGGCATGTGGGACAATTCTTTTTTTTTTAAACTATTATGGTTTGGACCTGCACAAAACATAAACAAACTAGTAGCCTAATTTTAAACACTGCAAGCCTGACCAGGCAGTTACTAATGATGAATGAACAACTGCTGTAGTGCATCATGTCACTCATTCATGTCAATGGTCTTTCTTTGTCCTGCAAGCTTTATATCTGTCTGCTTGGTTGTACCTGTATGAAAGGTAATACCTCTGGCATAAGTGTAAATAACTCTGGCATAAAAAAAAAAACCATATCGTGCCTTTTCATATATGTAGTTGTTTCTAACACATTATTTGTTCAATCTCAATAATGTGCTTGTGCTTAGTTCCATCCCTTGCTCAGTAGCAAACATAGTATCAGTTTCATCTTGGCATAGTTAATGTTTCTTCATGTCCTAAAACTGTTCTAATTGGAACCCTTTCTGATTATGAAACACTGTTGAAGGGTTCTGCACCGAACCTTTAAGACAACTCCAAAGGGTGGTAAATGGGTAGTATTTTAGGAATAAAACTAATAACTCCAAAGCTATTAACAAGTATGACAATATGCATTTAAATGTTAAAAGTGCCAACTATTTTATTACTGTTTATAAAATGATTGTCAGTGGACCCATGAAATATTTTTTTCACTGAATGGACATACTGGCAAAAAAAAAATCCGAGAAGCCTGATCTGCTGCATTGGTGTTAGTGTATCCATATTTAGCTCCTTCTCAGTCATGGTGAAGGTCTCTGCCAAGAGATGCCACTTGCTGGAGCAAGAGTGTAAAGCAGAGGTTATTTAACAGAGATAAAATTAGTCTAGTGCTATAGGGGCCCTGACTGCTTGTGTAGTTGAATGACCTTGGTAACCTGCCAACTTTAATCCACTTTTCAGTGCAGAGGACGCTTCTAACACTGGTGTCAATTATGTGTCTTAAAGACAATTCGCAAATCCCAAATGTGTGGCGCATGGCCATGCATGAACAATCGTAAACACTTTTTCTCTGTACCTCTTTCCATTGTGCTGCTTGTTCCGCTACGGGTTCTTTGGAAGAAAAGCACGGTGTCTGTGTGAACAGGTCACATGGCAACTGAGTGGCGAGTTAGTGAGAACTATTGTATAATGAAACAGGAACAGCAGCATCTCGGCAGCCTTTAACACTGATTCTTTGTCTCCCGACACGGTCCTGCTTCCCTTCACTGCTGTCCTACAGTAAACCCTGACATGCTGAAGCAGTGCAAGGCATTTGAGTGTTTGCTATCCTCTGAAGAGCTGCTCTGTAATGTCCCCTTTGCTCTTTGCACCACATGCAGGTCCATGTGAGAGCAGCCTGCCTTTCATTTAGCTTAGCTTCAGGCTGCAGTGCTCATCTGGGCTGTGTGCTGTGTGAGCCACATGATTACATACTTGAGGAAATTGTCGATCGTGGCTCAGGTCAGGTTCTTCTTGGGCTCGAAACAGCTCTGGCAGTCAGAGAGAGCCAGAGTTCTTTTTTTTCCACCGTCATTGCCCCCCGCCCATTCTTTTTAATTGACCCATTTTAATGTGTGAGGACAAGCAGCATGACTCAGGAGGGTCACTGAGTGCGTTTGAAAGTGCTCTGCTCTATTAAATACTGGCTAAGCCGTCAGTGATCGTTGCCCCGAGCTAGCGAAGCTGTGCTAAGCATGTTTTAAGGCATGGTCTTATTCACTCGTGCATTTCCCTAAACCTATGCTTTTTATATAACTGAAACAAAGTTTGATTCTTAAAAATATTCAAAACATTAAACCTTATAAATGCTTGCTGTAATTGTATAGTACATTCCCTTGAATAAGCAGTCTTTTATTACTTGAGCATCTTTTTAATATAGTGAATGTTTTGTATAGTGAACAAATATATTTTTAATGCCCCCAAATATCACCCTAGTATTTTCTTAGTAATGTCTTTGTAATAAACAAACAAAAAATTGGGTAGTCATGTGTTTCAACATTTTTTCTAAATAATGTATTTTATTGTTGATCTGATCTGATGTATTTAAAGCGATAGTATAGGATTTTTGTTTAAAAAGGAAAAAAAGAGGAGAGGAAAAAAAGGTAGAAACAATACTCTATAATTTGATGTTCCTGAGCTGCTGTGAATAACCCTGACAATCCTGTAATAGTCATTCAGTCAGCTCTGCGTCAGTGGTCTGAATTGGCAGGAAATTTGCACTCCTACATCATACGCCATCTGAGATATGTAGAACATCATCATGCCTCAACTATAGACACAAAAGAAGGTAGACTGCAGATTGACATGAAGAAGCCACAGCCATTCAGGACAGATAGAGCATGAGCATGTTAACAAACAGGAATGAGAGAGTTAAAGAGTCTATATACTATAGTATATAATATATAACTATAATATTATACTATTATACTATAATATTAATTATTATACTATAAAAGGAAAAAGGACTGATGGAGAGTTTCAAACGATGCTGTGCCATCAGGATACCCTGTATCACTACCAGAGATGACCTGAAGTCATACCTTATGACTCCCCACACCATGATGCCAGGAGTAATGCCTCCACAACATTGGCAGAATTGGTCCTCTCCCCTCGGCGCCACCATACACGCACACGATGGTCATCTGTGGTAATGCAGAACCGAGATTCATTGCTAGACATGGTATAAAGCCACTCGTCATCAGTCCATGCCCCCGGTTATGGCACCACTCCAAACGCAGCCGTCTCTGCGTTGGTGTTAACAGCAGCCTACGCATGGGATGGTGAACCCATAGTCTGGCTGATGCCAGTCGTCAAGGCACGGTGTGGGATGACACGGGGTGTCGTTGAGAGCCCAATACATGTGTCCAGAAGGCAGGCGCAGATGTCATGGGGTTCTGTAATGCTTGGAACACAATAAGATGATCCTCCCTTGGTGTGGTCTGTTTTGGGTGACCGGAACCTTGACAACATGCGTGGGTGCCCTCATCTGCCCATTGTGACTATATCTATATGCCCCACATGCTGGGCAATTGCACGATCCAACCACCCAGCCAAGTTCAAGTGCTTGTGCTATATTATTTTGAACATTTTACATTTTGTCCTGTAACAGGAACATTACAAATTATTTGTTCATGGAAATGATGTAATGTCTCAAGTGGGGGAAAAAATATTTTGCACCATTGTACGACAAGTCTGAGTAAAATTCCACCAGATTTACTTATTTAAGACTGAGACCATTGATTTAAGACCTCTCTCGAGTATGTTTTTTAATCGAACATATAAACGTAGAAAATAAAAAATCTTTACATAAGTTCTCTATAGAAAAACTCCTACAAAGGATGAAGAAGTGTAGCTCTGTGCCATTTTCTCATGTGCTCCGTAATTCCTAAAATGACCCGGTAATCCAGGACTTGCTCAAGATGGATTTTCAGGTCATTCTCAAGGGAGTGCTAAAATTATAATATCCTTGAGACAGCTGTGTAATAAGGATATTAATAGCAGCTTGACACTGTTATATATTTTGGCTAGAGTAAAACATTTGAACCATACAGTTGTCATATTTAAAATTTTTGACACTCGACAGCATAAAATGTTTTCCTACATCTGCCCAAATCCAAGCAAAGGTCAGTTTAGACCTTCTTGCTCTGTCTCTGCAGGGATGAACATAATCATGCAGCCCAGCAAAAATTAATTTCCAGCTTCCCAGTATGTGTCTGGCTCGGAGGAAATTGAGTCACAAGTTGCATAGAGTGCTCTCGCCCTGAGAATTCCTCTCTTGCTGCCAACACACAGGTTCTGTTCAAGTGACCAGGTGGGTTGAGCTGGTGATGTGGTTTACGAGTTTGGAAAAGGGGTTTGGAGTTGTGTGGTTGGTTTATGAGTTTGGGAATGAGGCTCGTCGTTATGGGGTTGAAGCAGGGTTAGTTTTAGACCTCCAGGGCTCAGGATGTGTCAAAGTGTATACATCACTGCTGGAGCCTGTGCTTAGATGGCAAAACAATCCTTAACATTTGCGAGTTTGTAAGTGAAAAGGAAAGAATGATTCTAGAGAGGACCTTTTAGCCAGTAAGATTTTTGCTTCAGCAAATAGTGAGGTGAGTTCAGCGTCTCAGGGCTTTCAAAATATGAGGGAATCTTTTAGCAGTCAGAGATACAGAAACAGTTAATGTTGATGTTGATTTGACAGCAATGCCACTTGGATTCGTCAACTTTACTGGCTAAAAGAAAAGCTAATCTTTAAGCTAGATGTCATTTTCTGGACATTTTGCAGATGTAAGAATCAGAAAGCCATAAATAAAACGTAAGGTAAAAGCGCTATATGAATCTACCACCATAATTATCTGTATGTTCTTGATCCATCTGACTGGGATTTCCAAATTTTTATAATTGTCATTGGTAGCTGGCCATGTATTATCTAACACCAGTTCTGAATTTAGTGCCCTATAAAGCATATACACGACGGCACGGTGGTGCAGTGGTTAGCACTGTCGCCTCACAGCAAGAAGGTCCTGGGTTCGATCACCGGGTCACCCAGGG
>JAQQZR010000003.1:17861683-17873617 GCA_030068235.1 Notoglanidium macrostoma | reverse complement strand
TAGGTGTGAATGCGAGCGTGTGTGGCTGTTTGTCTGTGTTGGCCCTGTGGTGGACTGGCGACCTGCCCTGGGTGTACGCCCGAAGAGCTCCAGCTCTCCACCTCTCGCTCCAGCTTAACCGCAACCCAGATGGATAAAGCGGTATAGATAATGGATGGATGGAAAGCATATACACTGCATCTATACTGATAGTGTAGAAATAAAATGCATGGCCTGTCTCTAGTGTACACACTGCACTGCTAAAACAAGCACTATGTGCTGGAAAGAGGTGATTAAGATCAGATTAACAGAAATACTCAGGTTTGTAAACAGGCTCTGACTTTGCACACTATTTAAATACACAGTTCTTCATTTTTTTCTGTTTTGTGTTTACTTGTATCCTAGACTTACATGCATTTCTTTCTTTGTATATTTGATGTTTCTGGAGAATATCAATACCGGCCAGATTCCAGATTAGGAAATATTGGAAAGGTGTGGCAAAGTGTTGAGGTGTCAGCATATAAAATATGCCATGTGTATCAATCCCTTGCCTTTGTATAAGTATAGATAAGTCCAAGATGTGTCTACAAGCCAGGGGTAACTGCAGGTTTGGTTGTGTTTTTTGCCAGATATTTTCAGTGTTAAACTTGTCAAGGCTGTGACTGTCCAAAGTTCAAAGAGGTTAAGCTGTGTCTAATCCCACACTCATCCCAGAATATCTCTCTCAGTAATGAATCTTATGGAAATGCCAGGCTCATGGAACTGTATGAAGTAGCAGTGTGAGGAAGAACATGTGGGTGTGTGTACATGTGAACAGCGATGACTAGTTGTGATATTAGATGGGAAGGTTAAAATTTAACATCTAACAATATCTCAATTTATGAAACTATCAGGGTTGAGTGATATGTTATATCACAATGTCTCGCCTATGATATAATAAGAATGATGTGGCCAAACTATAACATGCACACTTAAAGGCATCTACATTCATGATTTCTAATTTCTAAATACTTTGATTAGACAGTCTGGCTTTAGTTTGTCCTCCAAACGCATTTTGGAGAGAAAAAGATACAGATGTGTCAATGACATGGACTAAAAAGATCAGGAGAAGTATCAGCATGTCACTCTGTGTAATCACTTGACATGGCTGTCATTGATAGGCTGCATGAATCTACAGTCTGGGCTAGAAAGAAATCAGCCCCAGCCTTGCTTCTATACACCATTCTGTGTAGATTTCTTATATTTCTTATGAAAAACCTGATATAACCCACCTTAAGGCATTTGTTAACAGCAAATAATCTGATAATAAAACTTGTACCTAAAATATAACTAAAGGGTTGAAGTCACAAGGAGTTCTTGGAGAAAGAGCTCTTGCCGCTTGGTTTTTAGGACCTTGGATTCAAGAGCAGCCCTGAATCCTACTGAAAAATGACGCTTTTAAGTTTACGTCTGGGCGTTTCAAACTGCAACGCTGTGTTAATCTTACAAGAGGCGTGAATGACTTCAGTAAGTTGTAGCTGGTGAACATGCGCAGAATAGAGCAGAGGCGTGTCTGCTATACAGGTCTGTGGCTGCATGTATCATATATCTCAGAGCATATGCTTAAGTGAAAGAGTGCTAGATTATCATAATTACCCTGCACACAAAAATCATAATGATCAGGATGACTCCTTTTTTTTAATTTTTTATTCAAATGCATATAATAGTCTAACTTATCTGCTGCTCCATCTGGCTCATATGACCATCCACCTACTGGAGCTTTCAGGTACAACATTACTAGCTCTTAGTTACTAACACATATTAAGGTCAAAGATGAAATAGGTTTGAATTGCCATGCAGTATAACAGCAATATTTATTATCATAAGAAAAGGTATGAGTTTATAAATAATAAATCCCGGTTTATCCTGGTCAGGGAGAAAAAGGATCCCGAAATACAGCCCAGATAGATGCACACAATATATCCACTTCCACACACACAGTAACTGGAGCTCAGAGACCAGACTCTCAGACCCCACGGCTCGTGGAGCAACAGATAGCTTTTCTACACTTTTATTTCCAATGGTAAAACAAACATTTGAACATTGTGAGACATACTGTATTATTCAATACACAATGCCTTATAATAAAAAATGTTGCAGCGTCCCTGGTTTGATCTCAGGTTAGTGTCTGTGTTCAGTTTCTGTGAATGTTCTCCCCGTGTATGCATGGGTTTCCTCCAGATTCCTCCAGGTTTCCCCTCATACATCCCGAAAACATACTGGTAGGTCAATTGGCCATGCTAAACTAACCCTAGTTGTGAATTAGTGTGTGAGTGTGTGTGTGCATGGTGTTCTGTGATGGACTGGCATCACATCCAGGGTGTATCCACCCCACACATGGTGTTCCCATGATCCATCAGGACCCTGACCAGGAAAAAGCTCTACTTAATACAATTTCAATGGGCTGAGTTTCTGTTATTACCATTTAAAATGAATTTTAATATTTTTCTTGAACCAAAAATATTGTAACGGTATAATAAACCCACCAGTTCCACCATCTAACCATAGTACAAACCAGTTAATGCAGTTTCCTTTTTCTTTTCTTATTTTTTTTTCTTGTTTTGGAACTTTTATTTTTGATCCTTTAACATTCTGCTTTTATCTGAACACTTCATGTGCTTTTATAACAATTGATTTTATTTTGAAATTAAGCCTCTTTCAATTGTTGGGTCACGAAGCACTTAATGTTTATGGTTTTCTAGTAGAATTCAGTAAAAGGCAACTTACATAACTTACAAAATTACTAATGGAAATGAAATATATTGACAATATACAATCAAAGACAAAGGTTCAGACTTGCACGTTGATAATAAGCTGGTCAGTCCGTGTAATCCGCCCTGTCCACAGAGAACTGACGCTATATGGACTTGGTGGAACAGATTTCATTCAGGAGGCCATTTTGAAACTGCAGAGGCAGCAACTTTTGTGGTGTGCGTGAGCCGCTGTGAAATAAGAGGATTGTCAGGATACATACAGTAATGGTCTCACTCAGTATGTGTGTGTGTGAGTAGGATATCAGAGAGTTGTTGTAGGCAGAGGTGTCGAGGCCAGAGAACCTGTGAGTTAGACAGGGGTTTAGGCCTCTGTCATGGTTTGTTGAAATCTCCAGAGATGACATTTCAGTGAATAAGTGAGGAGCTGATCTGCAAAGATGTCCTGCTGTGTGAATGCACACAGGCGAAAGTGTGAAAAGGCCAGCTCGCAGTGGAGGAGACGTGTTTGACCCGCCTCATCTCCTCTACACCAAGGGTTCTCAACCATGTGTAACTAGAAATCCCTTCAAGTTCAACATAAATTCCATGGATCCCTTCAGCACAGATTTACTTCTTGAACGTTATTGCTGTGTTCAATAATACGTTCTGTATTTATTAGTGCTATAGAGATTTCTTTTCACTAATAAGATCCAATTTGGCATTATTTAACTTTGATAATACCTGTTGTAATTTCTACTTCTGTGACTAATTAAAAAAATATCATGAACCCATGGACTGTCTAGGCTTTACAGACTCCTGTATGTCCCCAGTTTGACAACCACTGCCCTACACAGGTTCGTCTGTCTCTCACATCCTCAATTCAGTCTCTACTTTAGTAATAAAGCAGTAACCATGGCTCATTTTCCACACCAGGTCCCTGCAGCACCTGTTCCAGGGATTTAGCCTCATCATATTATGAATGAGAAAGCTTTGTTGTACTTGAGCCTGACAGAGAACATATAATATCGCATTGCACAAACAGATTGCGATGCATAATTATTTATCAGCTTTCCATGGTGTCATTATAAAGATGCACATTGTGTTCTTTGAAAACACACCTCACTAATACGAACACGCACCCATACACATGCATCTATTTGCGCAGGAGGACTGACTCAGTCACAGTGACTCACTCAGTCACCAGAGCTGACATACAGGAATGGTAACATCTTTATGTATATGAGACGAGTGGAGACTCAAACGAGCCTAGAGCAAAATGTACAGTTCTGCTGCAGCTATATGACATAAAACAGCTCCACTGCTCTAGGTCAAGTATGCCTCACCTAAATCTCTCTAGGCACTCAGAATCTGACATTCACTTTGCAATACCATGACTGATGTTTCAGCAGCACTTGGACCAAATGCCCTTTTATATACTAGTATATTACATATGGAACCATATCTAAATCTCCAGACCACAAATGAACAGATTAATGCATTTGTCCTCAAGTTGTCATTAAAGACTACTGAAATTCTTCAGGCATATCAGGTCTTTTGTCAAGTAAGTACTAAATACACTTTTTCCATAGGCTTTCCATAGCCTGTACCCATGGCAACACTGAGATGATGAAAAATAAATGACCTCTAAGAGTTTTTTGAGAATAAGGGAAACCAATAATTTTGTTCTTATATGTATAACTGCTGAACTTCACCTTATAGTACATCTTAATTTCGTTCCCTCGTACAGACGATTAAAAAAAAAGGAAAGGAAATGGGAAAACAGCATTAGAAACCAAATAAGTAAATTTCGATGTCTATTACTGCAAGCCTAAATAGATCAGGGATAAACACATAAATAGAAACTGATTTGTAATTGTCAATTAGTAATCAGGAAGTGTTCATTCCACTTCCACCTCTACTAAAAGTCCTATCTGAATCAAATTTCCAGGTTTTCTGTATACTGTTTTGTAGTGCAAAAATACAAACTGAAGAGTACCTTTTAAAAATAGTAATGTAGTCCCAGTGCATATGAAAGCCTCTATTTACAGTTCATTTTTATGTGTATAGCACTTGTGTACAGCAATACTATCACAAAGCCGCTTTACAGAAACTGGGTCTAGATTTAGACTCTACATTTTCTAAGATCAAGCCAGAGGTGACAGACTCAAGGAAAATATCCCTGAGATGGCATAAGGAATAAACCTTGAGAAGAACCAGACTCGAAAGGAAACTCAACCTCTTCTGGGCAACACCAGATAGTTGGAAAATCCCAGATGTTCACACAGTTTAGCGCACATGAAAGAGTTCACGTTCACCGAGCACAGTGCACATGAAAATATCCACATTGCTGCCACTAGAGGGCTGATAAACCATGCTGCACGCCAGTTCTGATTGGCCTAGGTCCAAGGTCTCATTTCAAACTGTTGTGCAATAGCAATGGCCACATGATCGGAGGAATGTAAGCACACTTTGTCTTTGTAAGCAATGCATGCTTCCTTTTAAAGGAAGTTCCCATTTCTCAGGGCCCTCCCCATACAGCTGTGTCTTAATCTTCAAACCTTACTATCCTAATAGTCCAACTGAAATGAAAGTTGTTGTAGCCATTGTTTAACCGTGATGAGCTACTCAGTAAATCACAGCTCTATAATCTTATGAAGATGTAAAAGTAGATGGCTTGTTTGGACCGCTCTTCAGCAGGACCTCTGTGAGTACACTCTCCAGCTGTCAGCCACATGTGTACACCGGGGGCATTGAGTCCATGTGCCTCTGCTCTCTCCTGTTAGCGTAGACCACCGTGGAGGCTGACACAGAGGGACAAACACTCGCCTGTCTCCCAACATATTCCAGACATTTCTGGTGAGACATGATCACGGGTGAAAAGTGCTGAGAAAAGCCCTTCTGTAGATGGCAGGTGGAGCTGTCAGGCCTAATCCTGTTATCCCTGTCCTTTAATCCACAGGCAACACTTCAGACTTTAATACACACCTATACAGTGCAAACATACTTATCCACACACAATTGTTTCTACATATATACAATATGGTAGACAGTCTTCTGCTTGGTGTGGAGGGAATCAAAAAAACTATCTTGCATGGAGGAACCAGTGAGATTCCCAAATTCATCACAGGTTCCAAGGTAAGACTTGTATGTGTATCTTGTACTTGTATGTATGTATTATTATGCTCTGTAATAATGTTCATGATGTCACGCAACATATCTGACTATATAACCTGCTGCATTCATTTCAGACATGTTACACATATAATACTTACCAACTGGTATTATTTGTGTAGTAACAAAAAAAACAAGAAACAGGTATACGTAATGCAATCTAAGCATCAAATATCTTTTTTTCGCAACACAACTGATCACTTCTTTTCTTTAGCAAGTTACGTAAAAGAGGAAAGGAAGTTTTAAAAAAAATCAGTTCCTTTGAAAATAAAGGAGTTTTATTATCCTCAGCAAGACAATCATTTTTAAGACCAGGGAGAAGCTTTGTTGCCTCACAGCTCAAGGGTCTCCATTTCTATCCTTAACTCTGGTTATTGTTTATGTGGGGTTCCTCTAGGTTCTCTGGTTTCTTCCCACCTCTCAGAAACGTGCTAGTAGTTGGATTAGCTATGCTAAATTGCCTCTAGGTGTATGATTCCCTGCAATGGACAATAGTCTCAGTCAGTGTGCATTTCCAACTCATGCCTAGTGTTCCCAGAATAGTTTCTGGATCTTCAAGTTTGACCAGAATTAAGTTAAAGCCACCAGATCAATGAATGAATGTGAAAAGTTTATTAAATAGTGATGTCTTTTTTGCAGCGGAACATAAGGTACACCAGAGATGTGGGAACCTAGACCGCAGTGGGCACATGATTGCAGAGTTTAGCAATTTCCCTGATTGAAAAGACCTGAGTCAACTCTCTAGCTAATAATCAAGACCTTTGAGGCTTTGATTATGTATATTAGAGCTGAGTAAACACTAACATTCTTCAGCGCTATAGCCCTCCGGCAGAGGCTCAGTTTCAGAACCCCCAAACTACTACGCCAATCAGACTTTTTATACATATAAGGTATCTGACTTATGCTGGTAAAGGTTTTCTGAATTTGGAAGCAGTTTGTATCCTCTCGTTTTCATTGCCCACAGGTGACTTTCCATTTCCGAACCACGCTGTGCAATGACGATCGCACGGTGCTGGACGACAGTAAAAAGGTCGGGGTGCCCATGGAAGTGGTGATCGGGAACATGTTCAAGCTGGATGTGTGGGAGATTCTGCTCAGGTCCATGCGCATAGGTGAAGTTGCAGAGTTCTGGTGCGACATAATCGTGAGTGCCATTGTTCAATTGTCCCAAACAACTCAAATATACTCAAACAATCTGAGTGATGTAAGACTCGCTCAAATGAACAACACTATGTAAATATCACCATGCAAAATGCCAACCACACTGGAAGTGAAAGTAAAATTAGCTTTGTAAAGAGTTAATTAAATGATCAGCTCTGGGAAATCATCAAAATGACAGCTGACAGGATATTTGATAGCCAGTGATGCTATACCATGCTCATTGCCAGCAACAGCGACATTGTCATACTCTTTGTGTACAAACTCAGAACTGGACTGTTATCATGGTACTGAGCTCTGTATATTAAATTCAATTCAATTAAGGCTAAATGCAAACATTGTTGGGCAATGCAGCTGATAGTTTGGTCAGTAAATGTTATATATAATAGCCTCCATGAGCTCTGCTCATTAGCTGTGTAAAAGAGAAATCCTTTAAGCACTCCTCAAGTGCCTAAAGGAGGATTAAGCTGAACGTACCTACCCCAATGTAGTTATTATGTACTGTTGTCAAATTCCTACAAAGACCTACAACCTGACCCCCATTACCTCTTCTCACAGCAGAGAAAGTTGTGTTGGCTATAGCGTTCAAAAAAAGGGATGACACCTTTATTCACTTTCAGTTTGAGAATATAGTAGCAATAGACAGCATACAAATATCTCAGTCTCTTTGTTAAAAGACAGGAGCTACCCTTGTATGTCTTTATTGTTCTCTGGTTTGTCTGTTTGTGGACAGCACACGGGCCTGTATCCCATGGTGGCAAAAAGTCTTCGGCGCATTGCAGAGGGAAAAGATCCAGTGGACTGGCACATCCACACCTGTGGCATGGCTAACATGTTTGCGTTTCACACCCTGGGTTACGATGACCTGGATGAGCTCCAGAAAGAACCACAGCCTCTCATCTTTGTACTAGAACTGCTAAAGGTCATTCTCATCTCATCTCTTACTTACTGTATCATGTGCAGTAAGTGAGTATACTTTGTGTCTTAAATAATATGGATTACTTCAGTTGTCAAATAGGGCTATTTACTGTATTTTTATTATCTACTATTTACTGTTTGATGGTCTCAAAAGCATTAGGAAGGCAAAAAAGTGCACTAATGAACTTTTGACAAGTCACACCTGTTAATTGAAAAGCATTCCAGGTGGCTACCTCATGAAGCTGGTTAATATAATGCCGATAGTGTGCAAAGCTGTCATCAAGGGAAACAGTGGCTACTTTAAAGAATCTAAAATTTGAAATGTATTTTGTTTTTTAATAATTTTTTCTTTACCACATAATTCCATATGTGTTATTTCATATTTTGATGTCTTCAGTTTTGTTCTACTATGTAGAAAATAGCTAAAAATAAAGAAAAACCTATCAATGACTAGGTATGTCCTTTTGACTGGTAGTTTATATCCATATTGAAATACTTTCATGTACAAAGAGATACTAGATATTAAGCAAGCACATATTGTTTTAGTCAGTGTATTTCATAAATCAGTTGTGTAAAAGAATTCTGTTTTGCAATTTATTAGAAATCTGAGAAATGCAAGAGAAACTTGAGAGGTGCACAAAAATACTTCACAAGAATGGCCACTAGGTTGAGCTCTGGATTTATTTTCAGTTTAAGGTTCTCAACACTGCACATTATTATGGTTCTTGCTATAACACTATAGATACTATATAATTACTACACTATAGTAATTTAGTGTGTTTTTGTGCTTTGTGTCGTTCAGGTTCAGCAGCCACGTGAGTATCACAGGGAGTCGTGGGCGATGAGTGATAAGGAGAGACTGAAGGCCGTTCCTGTGCTCCATGGCCAAGGTAACAAACTGTACAAACAGGGTCACTTTGAGGAGGCCACAAACAAGTACAAGGAGGCAATCATTTGCATCAAGAATGTTCAGTCAAAGGTGAGAGTCAACACTTGTATATGGATGGTTGATGACTTGTTATTGGATAAAAGTGAATGGAAAATTAAGTAGTGAATGTCTGATATATTCCTACTAATCATAGTTAATTTCTGGCCAAAGTCATGTAATGTAATATTGAAATTCATCCTGTGTGTGGTTATGTTGTTTGAAGATAGTAAGATAGTAATTTTCCTTTATTGTGTAGGCATATTTAACAGGGCACAGGAGCTACACCAACATGGAGGGCCAACTGGGGAATTCATCCCAGGCATTATATCAGGATTATAGCATTGTCTGTGTTTGTGTGTGTGTGTGTGTGTGTGTGTGTGTGTGTGTGTGTGTGTGTGTGTGTGTGTGTTCTTTTAGGAGAAGGCCTGTGAGGCCCCCTGGCTAAAGCTTGAGAAGATGGCCAACACTCTCACACTGAACTACTGCCAGTGTCTGCTGCGCATGCAGGAGTATTACGAGGTCATTGAGCACACTAGTGACATCATCAACCAGCATCCTGGTAAGTGTATAATTTAGATTTCATAACTTTGGTCTGAACATATTCCAGGTTGGTGTACACAATGGAATTTACTGTGTAATCATGTAGAATAACAATGCTAGTCATTTAGAGAAGTGTATGTGAAGCACTATTATACACTGGTATGTGTTGCGTAGGGGTGATGAAAGCTTTCTATCTGCGTGGAAAAGCAAACATGGAGGTGTGGAACGAGGCCGAGGCCAAGGCTGACTTTCAGAGGGTGCTGGATCTAGACCCAAGTATGAAGAAGTCAGTGAAGAAGGAGCTAGCTGTTCTCACCATGCGTATGGAGGAGAAGAGAGTGGAGGACAGACAAAAATACAAGGGCATGTTCACAGCCACAACAACAGTGCAAACAATTCCAGAAGAAACACAGGAACAGGGGAATACAGACCAAGAAACAGCAGAACAATCAAATACTGGACAAGAACATTTCAAACTTCAAGTGGCTTTGGAGCAAGCACCTACAGAACAAGAGACAACACTGAAGGAAACTCCAGAGAAAAATGATCTGGAGAAGGAAACTCTGAAACAAGAAACTCCAGAGCAGGAAACTCCAGATGCAAACAACCCAGATGAGAAAATACTAAAGCAAGAACCTCTAGAGAAGAAAAGTCTAGAGCAAGAAACTCCAGAGAAAGACAATACAGCGATTAAAACACTAGAGCAAGAAACTCTAATGCAGGAAACTCTAGAGCAAGAAATTGCAGAGCACAAAACTCCAGAGCGGAAAACTCTAAGGGAAGATACTTTAGAAGAAGAAACTCTAGAGAGTGAAACTCCTTCGCAGCAAAGTCTAGAGCAAGAAACCCTAGAGAATGACACTCCAGAGCAGGAAGTGCAGGTTACTCATGAAAATGGAACTGCAGGTCAAGAAAATGCATCACAGTTAACCTTATCTATTGCACAAACAACTGTTAAAGAAGCAACATCAGAACGCCGCAAATAATGACTGTCAGTGATGAAGATGCTTAATGAAACAATCTGACGGCCATTTGCTGTATTTGATCCCTGTTATTGGATTTTGTCAATTAGGGCATGAAATGAGCATATTGCTTACTCTCAGGGTTGATTAAGATGGTATCTGATATTTGATAAAATACTATGGCACATTATTTAGATTAATCATTTTCCATCAGGGTAATTTTGGGTAGACCCTGAACCATACAACGCCTGTAGATCTGTGCTTTTTACAAGCATTTCAAGCAGCAGGGTGCAATAAAATACATTTAGCAGACTCATTGCCTTGAAAGAGTGGTCATTCCCTACCATGATGTAGCAGTTGCGTTTTTATGTTTCTGACTACTGGGCTTTTATTGATCATTTTGCTAAATTTTTGCACTCATGCAAAACATGCACTCAGCCAGGGTATCTCAAAGTCAAACTCAAAGCACAGGGTTACCATATGTACATAACCATCCACATATGTGGATAACCATTGTACATGTATCATTACAGTGTGCAGTAATAGGTGACAATAGTCTTTAGTGACTTTTACATTGTCAGAAGTGCAGACAATGTGTAAAGTGTTAAAAGGTCTGTAAATATGTCTAGGATAGTACGGGGTTCATATTCGTTGTTGAGGTAAGCTCTACTGTTTGGTGTAGAAGCAGTATAACACAGTTCTGCTTTAACAAGACATAGTTAAGTAAACACTTCATGTATGTATGTGTGTTTTAACAGATACTCTAGGAATAACTAAGGAATCTGTAGTATACCATGAAAATGCCAGATATAATAAGCAAATCATCAGCAGAAGCCATTATTTTCTGTCTCAAGTGTGTTAAAATCAGATTAAGAACCTTTAAACTGTTCACTGACAATTAGCTTTCAGGAAATTCACCTAATTCCCCATAGACAATATTTAGAGCTCCACAAAAGTCATGCATGCTGTTCAGATTACTGGAATCAGACACTTAGCTCTGAGGTTTTTAATGCAGCATTGTGACGTTAAACATTGGCCCCTTTAAAAGCACCTGTCTAGATTCAAAAGAAAAAAAATGTTGGTCTTTTTAGTCATGTTGTTTTCTTCTCGCTGGTTTGAGACCAATGGGCTTTGTTGGAGGTACACAATATTATATGTACAAAATAAACATGCACTACAAAAACAGCTAGTCCATAAGATCTTCAGCAGTCATCCAAGGAGTCTAGGATTTGTGCTGTAGGCAGACCTCTGAGACCTTTAAAAAAAAAGCATTTTTTAAATATTTGCAAAATTTGTACAAGTTTGTCATTCCTATCTTGTTATACATCAGCTATTGGATTGTTACTGGATTGGCAAAGGGCTAGGTCATAAAACAGGCAAAGTTCAAAACACCAGGCAGGCATGTATATCAAAGGCTAGGCAAAGGCAAAGTCCAAAAACTGGCAATAGTCCAATATACTAGGTAAACATTTTGCACCTCTTTATAGGTTTTCCCCTCTCCAATCAACTTTTTAATCAAATTACGCCGTTCTTCGGAACAATGTCT
>JAQQZR010000003.1:17839369-17851643 GCA_030068235.1 Notoglanidium macrostoma | reverse complement strand
CACTGAAAAGCGTTCCAGGTGACGACTTCATGAAGCTGGGTAAGATAATGCCGATTGCATCATCACGGTAAATGGTGACTACTTTGTAGAATCTAAAATATGAAACATATTTTGGTTTTTTTTTGGTTTTTATTTGACACTTTTTTGTTTACCACATAATTCAGTATACGTGTTACTATACGTGTACTCATAGTTTGAGGTATTCAGTAATGTTTTACAACGTAGAAAGCAAAAAAAAAGAAAGAAAAACCTATGAAAAAGACGAGGTGTGACCAAACGTTTGACTGGTAGCGTATTTACCATACATATAACATCATCCTGATGGGAGCTTTGCACACTATTGGCATTACCTTAACCAGCTTCATGAGGTAGTCACCTTAAATGCTTTTCATTAACATTTTCATGTACCATGTCAAAAGTTCATTAGCGCAATTTCTTGCCTTCTTACTGCTTCTGAGACCATCAAGCAATAAATAGTAAATAGTCCTATTCAGCAACTGTAGTAATCCATATTGCCAAGAACTTTGACATGAAGTGTCTTTTAAATAATAATAAAAATAAAGGAAAACCATTGAATTACTGTATGTAGACCTTCTCCTGTTAAATATTCAAAATATAGAGGTTTCTGAGATGCTTTTCAGCTCACCACAGTAGCAAAGAGTGATTCTTTGAGTTGCTGTTGCCTTCCTTTCAGCTTGAACCATTCTGGACATTATCCTCTAACTTCTCTTGTCAAATGTTTCTCACCTACAGAATTTTCTGAAATACTCAAACCAGGCCGTCCATCATTCACAGCCATGTGAGAGTCAGAGTCACTGAGATCCCATATTTTCCCTATTCTGAAGTTTGATTTGAGCAATAACTGCAGCCCATGTCCAGTATCTACATGAGTTTATGCATTATGCTGCAGACACATGATTTGGTGACTGGATTATTACATATATGAGAAGGGTACAGGTGTTTATTTGCTCCTAAAGGCATGCATACTTGAGCATTGTGTTCTGTGTTTAGTTTATAAAATGCAAAAAGCAAAACGTAATGCTTCTTTCTTAAACACACTCAAATAGCTGTAAATGTACAGTAGAGTATCATCTAATACCACTCATGTATTTCTATTGAAGTGTAATTGAGAAATGTAGCTCCTTGCTTGATAACATTATAAAGAAGCATTTAGAGATTATAGTATGTGGAAAAGTCCATGAATGTTTCCTTAGAACGGATAGTTGAGTGCTGGATGACTCAGAGTGTCTCTGCTTTCTCCCACAGTGAGCTAAAGAACGGGAACACCCAGCTGACGAGAAATAACCATCTACAGCAAGAAAAAAAAAAAACCTCTACAGTGGAATTAGAAAAAAAGAGATCTTTGTTATAAAATTACCTACAAAACATAAAAAAGAAATGAAAAGGAGTGTAGCAAAAATAAGATCTATTTACAGAGAAATGACATGCATGCTATACGTTATGTGTGCTTGATTAAAAAAAAACAAAAAAAGCACCAATAGGTTTAAAATGAACAGTGAGTGCTTAGCGTACATGACACGCTGTTCTTCTGAGGAACTGGCTGAAGACGATGCAAAGGATGGGAGCAAAACTCTTCAGCAAGATGGGCAAGCTGCATCATAACCTTATATTACTCCTGAAGTATCCAGATGCACAGATATATTTGCAATATATCTCATGACATATATTTTATGTAAAGATTTGTACGAGAAGATGAAATGAACTTTGCGGAAAACAGGAGAGTCTTATAGTTTTGCTGGATGACACGCGACCTCATGGACTTTGTCGAAGGGGAAAGCAAGTGATCGGGAATGGGAGAGTTTTTCGTTATTTATTTTGTAGCTTTTGAGTTATAAAGACGGCCACGTGCATGTCAAAAGCCAAACGTCATCACCTCCCATTAAAAAGAGTAGAGTTTGTTGGTGCACACACTACATGTTCGGGGCTGGTCTTGGCACGGATGAGCTCATTCTCTCCGCCTTGCTGTTGGAAGTTGTCCGAGTACTGAGCACTGAAACGCATGCTGAATCCCCTCCCCAATCTGAGCTACCTGCTGAAGCATGGACAAACGTCTAGAGGCATGAAGAGGGCAGGAATACTTCACTCTGTGCTCTGTGCCAAAGCCCTCAGAGCTGTACTCTACCCACAGTCACTCCATCCAGTCTAGCTCTTTTGGACTCTTAACTTGTATACGTATGCTATATATCCATATATACTTATCAAAATATTTAGGCATGCTGTAGACAGACAGTACATCTGTTTGCTATTCTCTCTCTCACACACACTAAAAAAATCGGCATCTTACAAATTAAGTTGTTTCTTCGATATGACACAAATTACAGTATTTACTGCATCTCTGCAATGGAAAAAAAGGAACTTTATAATCTGAAACTTTGTTGACGTTAAACACAAAGAGACCTAGATTTGGCTGTTTCATCATAGATGAAATAAACGACGACTTTTCTTATTCTGTTTGCTCTGAATTAAGTATATTACTGCCCCATTCGCTGATTTCCTAGCACTTTATTACCCGAGCCTTTTCAGGATTTTTACTCCAGATTCATAATTCTCTTCACATTGATTGACAAATTTCAAACTTACATATTTTTGTCTTTGATATATTGCCTTCTTGTTGTTTTTTTGTACAGGTAGAGACTGTTAGTATCTACAAACCACCCAGAATCACTAATCACTGGATTCTGTATACCGTTTTACCTCATCCACTGCTTTTCTGTCCTTGCTATGTGTGTGTGAATGTGTGTGAATGTAAAAGGTAGGAATGCTAAGCTTTGCTCTAAGCTGTGGCACATTTACACAAACACAGCTCACTTATAGAACTATCTGTTTGATACATCAGGTACATACTGTACATTAAAGTGCAGTGCCAATATTGCTGAGATGCACAAGTGCTGCTATGTGTATAAGACTGTGATTTATTTTTTTTCCCTTCCATTGTTTATGGTACATTAGTTCACTTTGGATATGAATTTTCATTTCATGGGTTCATTGTGTACTTCTGCATGGGTGGAATAAATGTTAACGCGCATGGTCTACAACGTGTCTGCTTACTTATTCTGTAGATATTTCTTTTTGCAGGGAATACAGTAGGAGAAAAGAAAACCTTGCCAGAACACACAATAGGTTATTATGCTTTTTTCCGACAAAGGCTTACGCCATCACACGCAACTATTTTTCACAGTCTGTTTGTAGGAGTAAATAATGCACGGATCATTAAAACAGCACAAATACAGGCTGAATTTGCATTTTATGTGCAAGCTCCTGGCGCTGATCTGTCCAGCTCTTACTGTAGCACACACACGGGCGGACGACGTACAGAAAACAAGTGCCTAAGCGAAATGATGGTTATTCGGGCAAATCTTAATTTAAAGGTAAAGTAGCAAGTTCAAATCTAATCCTTGAGAGAAAAGTATTCACATTTAATGTAGTCACGTATTTAAAAATCAAATGAATTTTACTGAACAGTTCCCGTGACTCATAGTTACGAGGACGAAGGAAGTTCATACGGTTTCTTATAACCTCATTTCAAAGAACCCGATCTAAATGCATCTCCCTCACTCATTTAATTTTGTACAATTTTTTACTTTAATCAATTGCCTCTTTTTGGGGGGGAAAAATGGATTAATTCTAGAGTGTGAACTATTGCAAAAACAACATATACAGCACTATACACTATTCTGACTGGTTCTTCGAATGGTTAACAGTTCTAGCTTTCTTAAAGGGAGCTGGAACCTTTTCTAAAAGGGAAACACTGTTGTAGAGGTTTAAACAGAACAGGATAAGAAAGCTTTTTCTTCTAAATAACAACAAATGTTTACTTGATTATTAGCCTTTGAACACCGGCCATGTGAGTGAGTTGTTGTTATAGGAGCAATATAATTTATGAATATAAACCTTTGAAATCTTACAATTTCCAGCCAGAATGCTCTTACAGTTGCTGTTACAGACAATTAATCAACATCTTCTGACCAATCAGATAAAGTTCACACCAGTTCAGTGGTAATTGTTGGCCAGAATCCTCTGCACCAAGTAGCAAGTCACCATTTTCAATGCCATCTATATATGTAAAACAATCTGTTGCCATCCTAGGCCATAGATCTTAAATTGATAGGTGAAATTAATTATATTTTGTCAAAGTGTCTATATTTTAAAATCTTTTGGCCAAACCATTGTTTTCGTATGATTATTCTGGACTGAACTGGACTCGGCTGTCTTGTGAAGGAAAGGCGTACCTTGTTCAAAGCTTCCATGTATGGCATGTGAATGAAAAACACTGCGTGATGGGTTTTAAAGGGATCATTGAGAGTGAATTTGTGGATGTTTTGAGGCACAGACAGATAGAAGGTAACAGTCGTGTGTTTTCAAAACTAAAATAATGCGTAAGACTGGTATCTGGGCAAAAGAATATTTAAGTCTTACTGTATCTTGGAGCATTGAGATGAGTATTTTAAAAGCTTAAATAAAATATGAAGTAGTGGTAAGTGTCGGTTCGAATCCCTTAAAATAATACTTAATACTTAATAACAGAGAACAGTTACGACACTTTCCTCCTCTGTACACACAAAGGATTTCAATGCATTCAAAATGAGGCTCAAAATGAGATTGTGTTTAATATAGCACATACACACTCACCCTTCACTTTAGATAGATAACTGATGATGAATGCGCAGGGGTACGGGTGTTCCTAATAAAGTAGACAGCGAGTGTAAGTATGTGATTTCAGACACATTAGTTTGTTCATTCAGTTGTAGACACAACGTCACATGGTGCTATGCTGGCACGCTGGTAATCCATCACGCCAAAGCAATGTGTTCATTTCTGAGGACATGCACAAACAACGTTCCAAACGACTACAGGACAAATGCAGCAGCATCCTTCATGAGACTGGAGTCCCCCCCCAGTGCAGCTATTTTATTCAAGCTACTGAAATGTGTCAGGAGCTTTGCAAAGTATCACAAAACATATTCTGACTTAAAAACCACTGACTGCACCGTTAAACCCATAAACTCCTCTGTGAGGTTCTAAGTGAATAAGATTAACAGTGTTGAGTGCTTTTAAATTTAATGCCGTTAACAATTCGAGCTGAGGAATCTTCCGGCAACATCTCAGAGCTGAGAAAGCGTTAAGAGTACAGTGTGTAAGAGGATCGGTACATCTCTTCGCTCTGTGCTGCACAGGTGCGACTCCAGCAGTTTAAACTATACATCATAACGTAAGAGTGAAGAGGATTTCCCAGCAGCCGACATGTTTCCTCTTCCATGTGAGAATTACGAGAGGGAAGAAACCAATGATAAGATGATGTCCTTTTAGAGCTCCCCCTCCTAAAATGAAACCTGTGGCACCGAATATTAGTTATTTTAGCTTTTTATGTCAGGAATGTGTATTGAGCAAAAACAGCCGCTGTGACCTTTAGATAAAGCCCTGAATGGAAAAAGCATCGTTGCAGGACTGATGACTCTGACTGGGTTCAACATTTAGAGCATAGCACTGACTCGGTACAAACCAGCCTGCACAGGGAGAGCAACATCCAAACATGCGGATGGTAAAATAGAATTATTTCCTGAGTATTCCTACTTCTATACCTTGTATAGTAGCAGTCAGTATAGAAACCTGTATATGAACGATGATTTCATCTTTACAAATAAATGCTAATGCATAGAAGGTACTTAATTTATCATGGTAATGCCAGACAAGGCACAAGAAACAAGGAAAATGATGAATTGCCAGACCTATACCAACAGTTCTCAAACTTTATATAGTCTGGAATTCCTTTAGTACAGATATTTAATACACTATTCAAATATTACTCATTGTTCAAACAGGGTCTGTAGGAGCTCAGTGGTTAAGACATTGGACTAGTGATTAGAAGGTCGTGAGTTCAAATCCCAGCACAGCAAAGCTGCCACGGCATTGAGCAAGGCCTTTAACCTTCACTCCTCACTTGTATTAAAAAAAATAAGATGTATGCAATTCACTCTGGATAAGGGAGTCTGCCAAATGTAAATGTGTACTTTAATATTCCAACTATTTATTGAAGCCTTTTACTCCATAACTTTGTCAACTCATTAAACCAACTAGGAAACTGGAAAGATTGTAGTAAAGGCAACAGTGTCATCATTAACAACTAGAGATGTGTGTGGGACAGTTTTTAAATCCCATTCCTGAAGAAATTCTGATCAATCTGACAAAATCTTCATTTAAAACAGTGCCCCTGACTAGGATAATGCAGTTACTGATACGGTCATGCAGCACCGCATATGCTTGTGTTAATATCCAGGCTTGGGGAGTAAAGGAATACATGGAATAGTGTTACGTAATAATAATAAAAAAAATAGCAACTGTATTCCGTTACAGTTACAGAAAAAAAGCTGTAATCAGATTACTGAGATATTTAGTAAAAACAGAGATTATTTATAGGATTAGAATTTTTAAATGCACTAGGGCTCCAACAACTAATCGACAAAATCAATAATAAAAATAATTGCCAATAATTTCATTGTTAGTTGAACTGCATTATGAAACACGCTGTGCACGTGCTAGGTCACTTCATAAAAACACATTTGAGTGAAATGGAGGAGCAGAAACATCAGCGGGACTTTCTCTACAGTATGACACTCTTTACAGTGCACTACCCTGCCGGCCTCATGATATAACATGTGGTTTAATGTGAGTAATATTATTACATTGTTCTGTTGTTATGTTTTTTTAAGCAGCAAGTTGCAAAGGCATTTGATTCAATTACCTTCAAAAAGTTGTAACTTTTTTCTAGTTTTAAGCTTTTTTTTTTTAAGTTTTACGTTTTTAACAAGCCTATTTTTCCGACCCTGCTTTCGGTTCAAAAGTTGATCCCAAAAAGAGTCGATTCATTAATCTCGGGCAGTGAAAACTAAAAGTCAGCTGCAAATCTTTGGAGTCGATTCCACACATTGAAAATGATTCACCGCGAGCACGCACAGCAAGCAAAATGACCTCAGGACAGTTTCAGTGAGCGAAACAAGCAGCTGATATTTATTTTATCTTTATTTTGAATTTGTCTGTCAGAAATTTGAACAAATCATGGCTTGAAATACAGACACACAGCTGCAAAAAGTGTGGAAAGTGATTAAAAAAAAATGATCAGCAGTAAACGATGTAGGCTACAAACCATCACCTTGGGTCAGTCTGAGTGTTTATTCAGTACCATTCATATATAATGCTTATACTGAATGAGCATCAACATTCATTTGGTTGACATGAGCACCTGATAATATTCTCATGCTGGGTCAGATTATCTGATAAATGACACTAATGTTATGAATATTGAACTGCTTTTTAATTAAACCTAGTTAAGAAAAAGATTCTGTAGTAGTGCTGATTAAAATGCTCCGAATAAATTTTTAAAATGAATATCTTTTGTATATAATATTGTTAAAAATAAAACCAATTGAATAATCAAGGAAAGGTTATTCAATTAACACCCTAAAAATAATCAAATCAAAAATAATTATCCAAAAAACAAACAAAAAAAACCAAAAACTTGCAGATCTAAATAAGAATGATATACTACATGCACATGTGCACACAACACTTCACGAGTCACATCACCACTCTGGACTTGAGAGAAATCAGAGCTAATCTTAAAGTTACCGATTCATTATTATGGACTCGAGTGAAAAAAATGTGTTCACTGGGTGGAAATTACACCATTATTTTGTCTTTAAATCAGAAAAAGGGACCCACATTACAGTACAGTGCAAATCCGCAATCCGCATATTGGGTATTGAGGTAACCCAAAAGTAAAGGAAAGTAATCATAAGTTAAATAAGTTTTGCGGTAATTAGATTAAGTTACTGACTACATTTTTTAGCAGGTAATTAGTAACTGTATCAGAATACATGTTTAAAGTCACCCTCCCAACCATGTTAATAATTGTGACTTTTTTTCTAATTGTGACTAAATCATAAGCATAAACCTGAGCCTTTGGTGATTGTCTGCTGGTTTTCTGCCAAAAGTTCCAGTACATTGTACAGTGGAAAACTGCCTGAAATAAATCTCTTGCTAGATGTTTTACCCAAAGAATGCTCGGTCTGCCTGGGAATCCTGGTTTTGACCGTTAAAGCCTTTCTTGATTTCCCGAGCCGTTCTTCTGGAGCTGTTCTTTTCAGCACATAAACACATCTGGATTAGTTGCCTCTCAGTCTCCCTCTGGATCAGTCGATGTACAGCTCCATGAGCTTCAGGCTCACAGGTTTGAACAGATGCTGCTGCATCTCTTTATCTTTCTAACATTTCTCCACTGGCAGCAAAAACATGAAGAGGTTTAGGTTAATCACATCTCTATGCACTGCGATGCAATTTTCTTTGTCAGCAAACTGGCCATAAGCCCAAACAACCTTTGCAACTGTCTGCAGAATAAAAACTTTACAAGCACCCACTGTTTCACTTTTTAATATCATGTATATGAATAATTTATTAAATCACATAGTACATAACATGATGAACATCCCCTTCACTAAAAGGACCATCACATTAAAATCCTCTTCACCCCAGTAATCAACAGTGACAGCACAATTTCATGGTGCTGTGTCACAGAGAGACTGTTTATTTTAAAGCCGGTATTAGCATTACAGGCTGCTCTTTAAAACCAAAATGTTCTGGTCTCATTTATTATTTGGTCTCCATTTCAATGTCATTAGAAGAGCATGTTTGTATTAAAGAAAACAAAAATGCTGTAAGAGCCACATCCAACCCAGTGCTAGATACAAGTAAGGTAGTCCATGCTGGCCACAATCAATCCTGTGATTTGATTAGGCCAAGTGGGAGTCTGCTTAGCAGCCTCCAGGGTCCCATTTACTGAGCTTATTCTCCAAGCCCTGCCACTGCTCGCAGAACAGCCCAAAATGCCATCAGATCTTCTGTCAATCAGTGAAATGCATAAAGCAACAGAAGGATGGTGCAGATGCCAATAACTCCGCCCAGAATTAACGAGTCCCGTCTCTTCCTCAAGTTGATTCGCTGGATGAGGCTGTTGATGGCGGGAAATCGATCTGGCAGGGAAAGTCAAGGACTCAAGGAAAGTATCAAGAATGTATAATATAACTAGAATTAAATAATTCCCATTCTAAGGCGGAACAATATATGTTTGAAGCATGAAGTTAATCGGTATTTCTTTTAAGAATGAGTGACAGTCTTGCTTTCACTAATATCCATTTTAAAGGTGATCCGGTTCTGACTGTTGGGATGATGACTATTATCAGGGACTCCTCAGTTTCCTTCTAACTAGCTCTCTTTACTGAATCAAGACACCCACTGCCTCTCGGCTTTACAGTGATGTGGCTGAACATGAAGCCTCATTTATATTTGATCCACTCAACCATACGTAATGCACAGTCAAGATGATGTAATACTTTTTTTGAGAGCGCAATCCTTTGCATTATAGTTTGGCTCAGAAGTTCTGCTACAAGCAACATTTAAGGGAAAAAGCTGCCTTTGTTGTTTTGCTCAACTGCAGCAAGTTTTTTTCCCCTCCCATTTTCATTGGTTCAGCTTTTTCTCTCTGTGTCGACATCATCCAGCACTACTTACTTGTGCTAATAGCCTCTGATTGAGTGCTGTATCTGTGTTGTGGCAGTCATGCATTTATCTTACAGCCAGTCCTACTGTATTCCCTTCATTTTGAATGGTGACTTTGTGGAACTCTCTCACCACAGACTTGTCGTTGTTGCCTCCACAGTAAGACGTAAAAATCTACTCCTACTGCATTTTCAGAAACTAAAAGTTGTCCAACCTCTATTAAATACTAGTCGTGAAAATATACCACCCTACCAAAATGTATAACAAAAAAGGTTTACTTATGATATACGTGTTGTTCATCACCAGACAAATGTAATATGAAAAAAAAACAAAAACAAAAGGATAGTAACATGAAAACACCGATCATATTATTTAATCACCGGTGGTCTTTGGGTACTCCACACTACCTTCCTAACTGTTTTACTTGGTTACAAGCTCAGTGGTTAAGACATTGGATTAGTGATCGGAAGGTAGCGAGTTCAAATCCCAGCACTGCCAAGCTGCCAGTGCAGGGCCCCTGAGCAAGGCCCTTAACCTTCACTGCTCACTTGTATAGAATAAGATGCATGTAAGTCGCTCTGGATAAGGGCGTCTGCCAAATAATGTAGATACACTGCAATACATAGTGTGAAAGTGTTTCAAAACAAAAACAACATTTAAAAAAAAATTTAATTCACCAACAAAAAATGATTTCTTTCCCATATCGTCACTAATAGCTTCAAGGACAACTCTCTAAACACGATCTTAATAAAGCAATCTACAAGCCAGTTCTACAGAATCCATTGCTTGATGCTTTCAAGTCAATCACTGCCTCAGAAATAGAAGGATACTGGCCAGAGTGTTGACCCTGCTCTGGATAGATTTTAACATGCCTCGCTGGGAGGTCATGTTTTCCTTGGTTGCCATGGCAATACTGGAAAGGAACGAGAAAATGGTTATACAGGAGTTAAACATCAGGTTACACACAGCCGTCTTCATTTACTCCGCTGTAACCTATTTCTAATACAGAAGACGTGAATGACTTTGCTGTCGCTCTTTAAATCCATGACCTGGTTATGCACGCTTAGACTTTTTTTTTTTAAACCGTCAGGCAAATCCAGAGCCAGCACTTATTTGTCTTCTTCAGCTGAGTCTTGCTTTCCTGTAACTGGTAGAGAGGATTAAATTGCGGTGTGACACTATAGCTCACTCAGTATTGGGCTCAGCAGCTTTTCGGAGTGTAAATGATAGCCTGGCACCTTAAGCGCATGCTGCAGGCTTCAGCTATTCATTGGAGGCAGCGGGACAAAAAGATGCGATACGAAAGTTATTTCAGGCCATGTGCAATGTATGGACAAAAACAATGAACAATGCAGACTACATCCAGGGTAATAAGTTTACTCTATATGCTTCTATAGACATGCTTCTGATGAATTGTGTCAGATTAAAGGTACAAGTCTGCTGTAGATATGCTGCAAGTACGTCAAAATATCCTGTGTACTACAGGGTGTCATACTCCTTTCCTAGAGGATCACAACCCATCAGAGACTTTCCCCCTTTAAAAACACACCAATGATGGTCTTGGGAATCAGCAGATAAGTTGCATTAGATCTGTTAAATGATGCAAACTCTGAGGTGCTATGACCCTCCTATAATTTATATGTTGACATCATTGGTTTAGATGTAACTCTAATATTGAAAAATACATTTTTTGTAGCTTTATACTCAGAGCTTTAAACACCTCTTACAATACAGCACAGAACTGATTTAAAGACAGCATTAAGTCACAAACAGGAATGGAGCAAGGTAAAATAGAACACAATCCACTGATATAAACAAAGTGTATAACAAATAAGACAGCTCCCTCTTGGTGCAGTCTCCCTCGGTGCTTTTAGACAAACAACTGGAGCTTTGTTTCAGTACGGTTTAGCTTGGACTCCAGAGACATTCATCACCTCTGAGAGGTCTGCTGACGGACCCCTTCCTGAGGACTGGGAGAGTGAAACCACACAGGGAGTACGTCATCTGGACACATACAGTATTTGTGTCCAAAGCTAAACTTACTTTCTCACTCTTACAAACAGTAGCTCCACAGCTCTGGGGGTAAAAAGAGCACTTAGAGAGTAAAATACCATGAGCCGACCTGGCAAAGAGGAATGAGGTGTTCCACCAAAGGGGCAATGGAGCAAAAACGCAGTAAACAGTAAAAACATAACACAGTACATTTTCAGTATATAATCCTGTCTCATTTTCTACTAGTCTCTATTACTTGTCTAATGACACTTTAGAAGTGTCTACATTTTTTCTGGTCTGCACTGCCGCTGAGGATCTGCTGAGGCGCGACTGTTTAAACAGATCAGCTCTTACTGATGCTGGAGAGTAAAGGACAACAAATACTTTTGATCAGTTTCCAATTATCATTACATTTAAAATTATGTGTAGTGGTTTTTTTACAATATGGTTGGGAGATTGAGAGGTCAAATCCTGATGCCATTCCTGGCTGGGACAGGGTCGCTGCACAATTTTTAACATCAAGTTCAAGACTTTCTAAACCCACAGAAAGAAAATTATACCATTAATGCAGCAAAAAACAACAAAGACAACATTCAATTGCAGTATTTTTTTAATTCATACATATATACATACTGTATGTGTGCATGTGTGTGTGTGTGTGTGTGTGTGTGTGTGTGTGTGTGTGTGTGTGTGTGTGTGTGTGTGTGTGTGT
>JAQQZR010000003.1:17814313-17839269 GCA_030068235.1 Notoglanidium macrostoma | reverse complement strand
CAATGCAGCGCTGGCGTCAGCTGCACTCACCGAACAACTATGAGCTGTCACTCAAAAACACACCAAATGAAAAGGAGAGTGGCGTAGGCCATACCTTGCTATGCAAACCAGAGCTCTCACAATCGTCATGGCAACGACAAACTAGTCACGCATGCTCACAGGCCGTATGATTCCATAAACTGTTATCATGCTATTATTTTACTGAATATTGAAACATCATATCTGATTACATTGAATTTAAGACCACATACCGGTAAAAGTAATACTTTATGACATTTATACGATTTAGCATATCTAATTTAAGAATTTTTATGACTTTTTAAGGATCCGCCGAAACCCTACTGGAGTTATGGGAGCAAAATTGGCAATGCTCTCTGGGAGGGAGGGACGACATATTCTTTACTCTAAGCTCATATATGAAGAAGAGGGCAGATAGCGCTTTCGTCCGAGTGTGTTATGATGCCCTGCTACTGCACGAGCAGCAGTTCAAAAAGATGTCATTGGCTAGCTTCATAAGTCTCGAAGGAAGAACTCGTTAGTCTGCGCACTTACCACCAGCCCTAACTGGTGACTTAGAAATATCAAGTGAACAAATATGTCCAAGTGTTAGAGTAGAAAATTCATTGTAGGTCATTTTTTGAAAAGACTTTGGTTAACTACATATTTGTCTAATGTTACTAAGTTGAATATACATTGATGGAATTCATTTCACACTAATGAAATCAAAACATGGTCTCAAAATTGTCTTAATTATCAGTACAGGCAAATGTTCAGTCACCAATCCCAAACGATCTACAGTGGTAAGAACAATTAACTGTTAATTATATATAGTGCTCATTAGTAATTATGAATTGTTGTCCAGGGACATTTTGTGAACTGGAATCTTGTTTAGGAGACCCTTCTGAAAATCATTAAAACGCAATCAGAAGCACCAACGCACCTCAGAGACCACAGCAATGACGAGTCCCAAACTCATTTCAGTGTATCTCTGTGAGCCCAGTGCAGAAAGCGTAACGATCACAAGCAGTATATATCCAGCAATTTTCTGCATGAATAACGCTGAGTGAGATAAGAGGAGGAGCTGCATGGACCAGGAACCAGCTTAATTAAGCACCTGGGCCACCTTCCCCCAGATGAAGTTAGCTGCTGCGCTGGGACTGAGAAGAAGAGCATGTACTCACTTGTGCGGCCAGTCACACCATGGATGAGCACATGACCCACTCTCACTCAGCCTGCACATCGCCCACCAGGTGTAAGCATGAACTCAGTTCAAGGGCAGGACCTGTACCCAGGGCTTCAGTTGCACGTTCAGATGTGTTAATTGTTATTTACTGAGCCAGGTCTCAGCTCACAGGAGGAGGCGTTTGATTAAAAAACACACACAAAACATAGCAATCTTCCTTTGTGATATGTTAAGATTTGCATCCATCAGTTGTGCCTGCCATCGTGGAAATGGGATGTACGCTTGAACAAAGTGGAATATGCGGTTTCAAACAAAGCAACCATTAAACGTTTGCCAAGAAAGCTTTTCTGACAGCTTCACTTAAGAGACAGGATCTGCTTTCAGCCTAATCTCAAGCAATAATCTAATGGTATCAGAGAATGGACAAGTAATGGGTTAGTGGCTTGATGTTTAGCATTGATTGAGGTCCCTTCTAATGGAAATGGGTGCAAAATATACTACTGGTTTATAAGGGATTTGAGTATTAGAGATCTGAGAAGACGTGTCATTCTCCAGTTAAGAAACTTAGCCATTTAATGGCAGTTAAAACGTGTACAGCATAAACAGTTATTGCAGTAACAACAGTACACACTGCAGTGTGAAGTGGTACCTTCAAATACTGAGCAATTTCTTTAGGATCAGGCTTACCTTATTGTGTCTTCAATAAGTCGATCCGAGCTGTAAGGATAAAAGAAGATCTGTAAGAGGCTTAAACCGACATTAGGATGAATGAATGACTAGAGGCAAGTTACTCCTGTTGAGAAGTGCGATTAGTCCAACACTACATGTACAGTAAGTGAGGTGCGAAGACATTGACAAGATGCTCAGCCTCTTTTGGAAAGGAAATATTTCAACACTGTCAGGTTACAGTTATAACAAAGCATAAAGAAATGTAGCTTTGGACCTTTGTATGAGGCTCAACGTTGAGTCATTACAATGCAAATGCAAATTATCGTCAAGACCTTTAATACATTTAACTAAAAGTCCATTCCCACATTTCTTAATAAAGTGTGCTGATAGCTGACGTACATCTCAAAATCAGGTCTTTTATCATTTTAAATGACAATACCCAGGAAAACCAAGAGCTGAGGGTAGAGAAAAAAAATCGTCCACCTTTCTGAGACAAATGGGATTCTGCTTTGCCACAGAGCTCCAATTGTGGCGCGCTCTAAAACAAAACTGCAAATTCTACCTCTGCTAAAGGGCTGCAGTGGGTTTAACAGGTTAATGGTCCCCATTACTCAGACCAGCAACTGTAATGCTACAGTGAGGAGACAAATTCAGATACATAAACATGACATAGGACTTTGTGGGAATAAAGGAGTAGTGTGAGTCTGTCAGTTAAACTGTTGTCATCAAAGTCCTTACAAGTCATGATTAATCCTAAAGGCTTTAATCCTTAATTATTAATCCTTTGTTCCTCATGTGAAGACTGCATTTCTTGTTAAAAAGAATAAAGCAACATGAAGATCAGAGAGCTGTCAATTGGGAAAAACAAGCCATTTTGAAGCTGAGAAAAGAGGGTAAAGCTACCAGAGCCGTTGTACAAGCGCCGAGCAATTTAGAATTGCAATATAGAATGTTCTGGAAAAAAGAAAAAAGAAACCACTGGTGTACTACAACCAGACATCGAACAGGCTGTCCAAGAAAAACAATCACAGATGATGAAAGAAATGTGGTTTTGGGGTTTTTCTACATAAGCTCTCACAGTCAACAGGGGTTGTTGGTGCAGGGGTGAAGGTATCACAATCCACCGTTTAAGAGTAGAAATATGGAGGCCAAACAAGAAGATGCAAACCACTCGACAGTAAGAATCGGAGGGCCAGAGTGAAATTCACAGAGAAATACAGAGATGCGTCAGAAACGCTCTGGACCCAAGATTAACCTCTCTCAAAGTGATGGAAAGGTCAAAGTGTGGAGAAAGAAACGATCGGCTCAGGATCCAAAACAAACAAACTCATTGGTCAAGCACAGTGGATGAAGTATCGCGACCTGGGCTTGCATGGCTGCTTTTGGAATAGGCTCACTAATCTTCATGAGTTACACAATCAATAATGGATGCAGCAAAATGAATTCCGAAGTCTACAGAAACATTCTTTCTGCCAGTTTACAGAGAAATGCAGCTAACTGGGAGAAATGTCATGACGCAGCAAAACAATGACCCAAAGCTCACTGCCGATAAAACAAAAAAGACTTCATCGGGGAAAACAAACAAAAAACAAAAAAGAATTTATCCGTGTCATTCCAATATTTTGGAGGGCAGTGTATAGTGTAATAAATGTGCTCACTTGAGTGCTCACTTGGTCTGAAAGAGATGCTGTGTGTTAGAGACACGCTCATAGCTGCATGATATTTTCAACCACTTCAGAACTTTCATTTAGCTAATGCACTTCGGAAAAGAAAAAGGGCATGTTGGAGTAATTTATTTATTTTTTTCCCCATTTGCTCCCAATTTGGTCATCTGCCAATTCCTAGCCACCAGCCAGCTCTTCCCATCATATATCTGCCAACAAGGGATGGCGAAGGCGAACACACGCTTCCCCTAAGACGCATGAACCCAGCATAACAAGGCGTAATAATACACTGGGGGAAAGCGATATCTACCCTCTTCTACATACATACATGGGCTCACAGATGTACATGACTGGTTAGTGTTACTGTGACTGACAGGGATTAGATAGTAAGCCATGCAGTCAGCACTGAAACAACAGTCACCAAGTCAGTGATGAGATCATCCTAATGATGAGTCTAGGAGAGTTGTGGAAGCCATCAGTTGAGTCAGTTCTAGTAACTCCTTTGTATCTAGCTGAAATTAAACAAAGCACTGTACGTGTTATTTCAACAACTGGGAGTTTCCCGTGTATAACCACAGAATTACCCTTCTGTCAGGCGGTGACATGATGATAGAGTGCAGAGGGGTGTAATGCGTGTAATGCTTTATTGCTGATTAAGGCTGCATCAATGTGTTAATAACTTGAAAAGGCCTTTATGGAAATTAATGACTGCGTCACTACATATCCCAGGCCAAGCCCCGTTCAGATCTTTCCCACTGATGCTGCAAAATACGCAGGGACGGGAGGACAAAATGAGCAGCATATGAAGGGTATATGAAGTGTACACTACAGGCCAAAAGTTTTGGCTCACCCTCGGATTATTTCATATAAGAAAAATAAACAATACGCTGCCTTTCAAACTTTTATTGCAAGAAAATATTAGAAAGGTTTAAAACAAGCGTAAAATGACAGGTTTTCAATATTTTATATCTTTGATGTATTATATTTATACGTATTCTTTATATATTATTTAGCCATAAAGGCTGAAAGTATTGGTTTAGAAGAAGACACATCGGGTCTGTATTTAGTACACCGACATTCACTTTTTTTTTTTAAATCCGAGGGTGGGCCAAAACTTCTGGCCTGAAGTGTATACAAAGGTATAAAAGTGTGCTTTCTGTGCTTCCCCACAGAACCCAGTAACTAAACCACACTCTCTGAAAACACCCATGGTCCATGGGACATGACATCATCCTCCTGAGATTTGGGTTCAGAACAAACAATGCACTCAGCATTTTACTACCCAATTAGAATTGATTATTGTCAGTCCAGTATCTTTTTAATAGGAAAGTTCAAAACATATGCTTTCAAAAGAGCACAGGAACATCTTTAAAATGTATAAGAACATGTTCCAGTTCACACGGACTCCTCAAAGCTGTACAGACCAATGCTCAGCTGTTCAAGTAGGCAGAACCCTCCACTTTTATTCATTCTGTCTTTTTTTTTTTTTAAAGACAAAGACGAGACCAGGCAGATTTACTGGCCTCTTCTATCAGCGCAGAACAGACAGAATGTCATAAACTGGTGCTATTTGAGTGGATGTGTGTGCACGCAAAGATATTCAGGCAGTAAAAAGCTGCCCTCAAACTGCCAGTCTGAGCTGCCACAGTCATTAAGTCAGTCATTATCACAAAACCCAAATTCAACTCTCGGAGCTACTCGTCCTTCTGCTTTTTTCCTGTCTGAGCTTTAGCCATTCAAGCAGGACGATTCAGTTTGTCTTATAAATCCCATAACACCATCCAAGAAGTGTACTTAATACATTTATACAGTGCTTACTTCAATGATGCATGAAGCGAGCTCATTATTGCCTTCCCCAAATTGAATTCTGTCTTCATCATTATGAAGCAGACTTCTGTCTTAAAAGATTATAATGAGTATGTACTGGAGTATGACTCTTACTTACGGTACACAGAGGTACAGAAGAACTGTTGCACGTCTGCTTGTAAACAAGGATGCCCTGTTTTCGGCAGCTCTCATATCAGGCTTTCTTCTTTCATACTATAAAAACCCTATTCAGCTGTACTCACAGACAGGCTTGGATGACTCAACTGGGATATCGATCTTCTGTGTGCTCCCAATAAATGAACGCCTGAAAACTCCGGCCCAGTCTCCAGACTCTTTTTTTTTTTTTTTTTTTTTCTTTTCCCCCCCATAGAAGACTTAGATGTGATGGCACCACAGGTCTGGCAAGGACATGGAACCTCCTCCAGTCCTCTTCTCACCTAGTGAAACCCCACAGCTGCTGCACTCACACATTGTAAAGATATACAGCAGCTAGTAATAAATAAGGAGCTACAGCTAGTAAATGGGCATTGTGCTATGTAATGTGATCTAAGCATAGTCCATCGGTCTTATTACACCCATTCAGCCAGACACACATTAAAGGAACAGCAGAATGACAGAAACCACTAACAAACTGTGATATGCTCCATTAGACCAGTAGTCTCTAACCTGAGGCAAATATTAAAAGGGTCAAAAGTCTATACCATGAGCTCATAAATCACATATCAATATCAAACCAACTGTGACAAATTAGATAACTTTGCCCAGCACAAAGACTTCTTCAGGTATTTCCAACTTATTTCTTCCTCTGTATTTGAGTATCCATCCTTGAGAAGAATCTTGGTAGCTTATCAAAAAGCCACTGTCTGTGACATTCAGGGAGAGATTTAGCTTACAAGAGTTGACAGAAAAAGAGGAGTGCATCCAGAGCGAGTATGCTGAGCTTCATCTGCTGCTTCACTGCCACACGACTCCGCTATAAGTTCTCACCCAGCGTCTCTCTGTGTATTTTAACCTGTCACTCATATGCTCAGACATAATATGACTTAGTGGGACACATCTGTGAGATATTAAAGTAACTATTCCAAAAACTAATTTAGTGTTGTACCACTAAGCTGGCAAGGTCTCCTGTACATGCTGCTAGCAGGACATTCTTCCATTTCCTCTGCTGGTCACCGTGGTTTTACACCACCACAGGGAGTTGGTGAAAGGAAACTGAGCTAGATAATGGAATAAAAGGCGTGCTTGGCAGAGACTGTCAACGCTGGCTCAATGATGTCTTTTCTGCATACACGAGGCATTACGATCACTCTGATCTGGGTAGGGAATAAATTGTTTTTTTTTTTTAATGGCATGCATCTCTATGCAGAAAGATGAGAAAACAAATGTTTTCCTCTCAAGCTCAGTATCGTGGGCCTACACTGGCTTTGAACACACACAAAGGCTTGCCAGTGTGGTGTATTAAAAAGTCAAACATGGGATGAAATTACGAAAGTCTAATAAAGGAAAAGAAGTGTTAAAAATCAAAATGGAATAAATTATAGCTGAACACATATCTTCAGACATACACCCAAGTGAGGAGTCATAATCAAACCAGGCAAAATGAGAAGTTGCTGATGGTCAGGAGACATAAATGGGAAGATGAGCAAAAGGTCGGGCGGAAAACGCTACAGGTTAAGTTAAGTTATGAAGAGCGGGTAAAATAGGAAGTTAGAAATGAGACATAATGGGACCCAGTACAAACCATTCCCAAAAATAACTTTGCTGGCTTTGAGTATACACACTGGAAAAGAGGAAGCAAGTCATAAAGGACACCTTAATGTATATGTTAGGTAAAAGGGTACAAGGGCCTCCAAAGTACAGAGCAATGGTGTCCTTATTAGGTGAAAGTGGAGAATACAGCTCAGAAAAACAACAAGAAATATACTAATTAGGAAAAGTCAAGACATTGAAAACCATGAATGAAGCAGAAGAGGTCCTCCTTAGAATTAGAATTGTCCTCCGTGTAAGTTTGGTCTACTTCTGACTAAGACAAGTTCTCTGATAAAGTTGACGCAGAAGACTTCATCCTGGGCGAACTGTCTTGTCTACAATAAAGCTGCTATATTCTTACCACCAAGAAGGATTCCAGTGAAGTTCTTTTTTAATTAACGAAGTTTGGTTTATTAATTTGATATAAGGTTAAGATAATACATTGTTGATTACAAAAGACTAAATGATTCATTTCAAGTAATAGAAATAACAAGGACTGGAGATGGAAACCCCATCCTGGGCGCCACACCAGTTACTGAGAATAGCAGGTTTGCTGACGTGGATGAATGAGGTCATTAATGCATGTGTGGTGGTCTGGGAAAACACTCTGACTGTTGCTGTGATAGAATTCTGCCAACCAAAAAAGGCGAATAAATCAGGTTTTGGTCAAAATGTTTTTTGCCTATAACATACTTGGACACCTCAGCTTTAAGATCACAAACATATTTCACTATAACCGGGCAATGTTTGTTTTTTTTTTTTAGTTTTTTTTTTACTTTGCCTTGGCTATCTTCATGTAAAAAAACATGCTGGTTAAGAAGCCAGATTAAGTGGTAAAATACTGAGTGTCTAAAGATGTCTAAAGCCTTGCTTAAGTGTGATTTCCTTACACACTGAATGTCAGCTTTGTGCCGTAGCAAAACTGACATAAGCCTGACATAAATCAATGCCATCTGTAATCAGATTCCTGCTGTCAAAACACTAGCAATGCTCCTGTGTCATGGCCAGAGTGGAATCCTTTTCCCCTTTGGGGTAACCAGATTACAAAATGCTAGAACTTTACTTGAGGCGGAGATACATGGAAAACAGAAACACAATTGCAGTCAAAAGTTTACATATACAGACATCAATGTCATCATGGAAATGAATTTCATGGCAATACTGGGCTTACAATGACTTCTTTGAACGTTCTTTTGCGGAAGAAAAACCCCAAGAATTTGGTGCACAAGTTTTAATTTATTTCTGGTTTTCTGAAACCAACAAGGGTTCACATTTATACATACAAGGTCAAAAATATACATACAGCACTAATTTTTGGTCAAATTTCCCTTAGCAATTTTCACCTGGACTAGACTTTTTTGGTAACCATCAGCATGCTTCTAACAGCAATCTGGTTGGATATTTGGCCACACCTCCTGGCAAAATTGGTAGAGTTCAATTAGATACAAATTCCCATATTTTCGATAGAGCTGAGGTCAGGACTTCTTTCAGCCTTAATGTTTGCCTGCTTTATCCATTCCACAAACAACTTTGATGTTTGCGTTCATTGTCCTTTTGGAACACTTAACTGTCCAAGTTTCAACCGTCTCGCTGATGTTTCAGCTAGTTTCAGGTCATGCTGAACAATTCTGAGCTTCTTCATCATTCCATCCACTTTGTGCAATGCACCAGTTCCACTGGCAGCAAACCAGCCCCAGAACATGATGCTACCAACACCATGCTTAACAGTTGGTAGTGTGTTCCTCTGTACCTGTGGCTGTTGTGGCCGAACAACACAATCTTTGTCTCATTTGACCAAAAAACTTTCCTCCAGAAATGATCTTTGATAATGTGGCCTTCAAATTTTAATCGAGCTTGAAGGTTTCGATTTTCAAGCAGGGGCTTCTTTCTTGGACAGATGCCTTTCAGTCATGGCAATGTAAACCTTGATTGACTGTAGACTGTGTTCCACTTCATGGCAGACCTGTTCCTTGATGGTTCCTGGGTTATTCCCGACCATCCGAACAAATTTCTTCTCAGCTGAGGGTGAAAGTTTGGGTCTTCTTCCGGCAAAGTGGCTTGGCAAAGTGGTTACACCTCCCAATAACTTTTACTTACGTACAATTGTTTGAAATGAAGTTGTCTGATGGTCTTTGAATCTGCAATTGTTTATAAATGGCTCGAAGAGACAGTCCCGAGTTGTGTAAACCTATGATCCTCTTTCTCAGATGTGCACTGAGCTCCTTGGACTTTCCCATTGTACTGTGTGTTGGTCAGTCCAATGAGTGCTGTTAAACAAACCCTTGTTATGTTGTGCACAGTGAAGCTACCAGCTGCAGTCAGGAAGTTAAAAGGATTTGGCAAAGTAAAAGACATTTTGGAACTTTCAGCACCACTGAATTAATAATCTAAGTTGGTGTAGGTATAATTTTGACCCTGTGTACATTTCAGAAAACCCAAAATAAATGAAAATTTGTGCACCAAATTATTTTTTCTATTACAAATGCACATCGTACAATCATATTAAAATCTTAACATTTCACCATCACCACTTGAAGCATTTTCCTGTGGCACCACATGTATATTAATATAATCTTTAATAAGATTAAAGAGAAGTGGAAACGCCAAAACTGTCAGAAAACCACCATGTTGTTTTGATATAATAACTATCCATGGGCAGTTGTCTGAAAGAGCATAACTGGACCTGCACTTCAGGTAGGAAAAGAATCACCATGCTCCTTTAAAATCTGCAGTGATGTCTGCCAATACTGGGTATCTGCCTGTTCACAATCAGAGAACTGGGTAGTTAGGTTTGCTGTCCTATGACTTGGAAATAAAGTTTGGGGCTTGATGTGGAGGAAGCATGTACTTTTCTTAATTCTTTCAGACTGGATGACAGCGCATGATGGAATAAAAGCAGAAACAGGAATTGGTTACCATTAAGGTAGGGTAGGCTCATAAATATGAAATGTATGGTCATGGTAAGCAGTATAACAAAACATGGGGGAAAATCAAACATTTTGTACCAAAGTCTAAATCAGCTACTGTGAATAACAGTGAGGTTGGACAAAATAAGGAAAGAACTGATGCAAGTATTAGGCTATCGATATTATATATTCATATCACCTAGGCTTATGAGGGGAAAAATATTCTTTAAATGATCCTTAAAGTAAATATATAGAATAAACCATATAGAACGAAGAATACAGTGATTAAGGGCCAATGCAAAAGAAAAAAAAACCCCACATACATCTAATCTACCATACAACACTTACCGATTCTTTTACCCCTGTACTGTTACCAATTTTCCATTTCTGAATATGACCTTCAAAAACTCCACCTCAACTCAGAGAGGACTGGAGATGGGCCAACACATGGACAAGCACAAACTGGACTCCCTGCACCTCTTCAGTGGTGAATAAAAACCAACCCTTACTGTTTCCTTTCTGTCTGAGGCCTGAGCCATGGAGGTGAGCCAAAGAAATGCAGTCAGCACTCTGGAATTAGTCCTAAGCAAAGTGAAACCGAACCCTTAGGGAGGTGCCGGTCAGCAAATATTAAAATGCTAAACAAAAATATATTCATTAAAAAAATAAAAAATAAATACAGAATACGTACACTGGCAAAACAGCACATCGGTCCAAGTTCAAGCAGTTTAAAGAGAACGTGCAAATAATACTACCATGTTAATACTTCAATGGGAGTGAATTTGTGTTGCGTCAGTGGTGGAACAGGAAGCCCAATCATAGTCATTACATTAACATATACAAGACTGCAGTACGGCGCCAGCTCCAGTAAACAACCCTGTGGCGCTCACATACTTTCACCATTACCTAAAACAACCTTTACAGGAGAATCAAGAGGAAATCGGTGGTAGGTCCACCTTCTGTATTTAAGTATAATGTATTTATTATAAAGAAAGCATTATATTGTATTTGCCACAAAATAATCCGTCTCAGCAGAGCACTGAGCTCATTTCCATTTTGCAGCAAGTACTGCAAGCCATTAATGCAGCTTGAGAAAATGTCTAATGGACTCTGTGGCTGTTATATATTAAGATCCCACAAGAGAACACGCTTATGTTCCTCTGCAATGGACACATTATTGAACAGAAATACAGAAATCTAGACCTGGAGGGTGTGAGTCCAATACAGCATTGTGAGTTGTATTATTGAGAAGGGCTTTTTCTTCCAGCTGTATTATCCATAATCCTCCATGTTATCGCCAGTTTCTGCAGGAAATTGTGCTGAATTCTGTTCCCCATCTTGCCCAGGTACCTTCCATGCAAGATGAGTTATGACACGTGTAGAGCTCACATAGAGCAGATGATAAAGATTGGTCAAACACACATCCTGATGAAAGTTTCTAGCTGAATGCTTATAATCACCTGCAAAAAACCCTTCTATCTATCTATCAAAGCTGTTTTACAAATGTGAGCATTATTTTAAGTAGTATTTGTAGTTGTGCCAACTAAGTCACCTACTTTCTGGGATAGATATGCACAAAAACAAGGGTTATTTGTATCAAATTCAAAAGCAAGGACTAAAATGAATCAAGGCAGAAATCATAAACCAATTATCTAAAATGAGTCATATTTTTTTAACTGATTTGTAAATAGGCTACCAAGCTGATATGCCCTAAATATGCCCCAAATCATACTATTGCCTTATTAACAGAAACCTTATGTGATTTACATTCTTCAGAAAGGGTATGGAAGTTCATATACCCAAGTGTGTACAAACCACACTGTTGTGTGCACAAATGTTTCTAATGAGGGGAAATGGCCAAATTGTGTTCAATTCCATCCCTTCATGACAGGAATTGGGCACAACTCTCCAGTAATAATGCATGACTAAAGAGAACAGAAGTTGTAGATCTTTAAAATAAAACAGCTGAAATTGTTTTTTTTTTTTTTAAACTTACTAATAAAGTGTACTCTTGGCTCCTACCTCTTGATGAACTAAAGGCAATGGAAACAATTCAAATGTGAATCAATCACAAGTCCATGTGCTACACATCTGTAGGCCACAGTTAATCGAAGTTAATGAACCAAATGTTGAATCCATAGACCGGTGTAAAGCAATGTTCATTTTTTTAATAGATGAATATATAGGACTAGCAGCTGCCAGTAATTTCAGTTTCAAATTGTGTAAACAAAATGTTTAAAACCCTTTGGGGCCCAAAAAGCATTTTCTCAGTTTTTGCATATTTTCTTAATAGAGCATTATACTCATGTGTTTTATATCAAAATGTTCAGAACAAACTCAGCTGGCTCTATATAATGATGCCCCTTTTGTCCGAGAGCATCGTGTCAAGAGCCAATCTGACCATAAGCTGAAAAGTCGACGGTCGATTTGCGAAAGTCTTCTGTAAAATTTTCTAAAATTGCCGCAACAACTTCAGCGGCTGAAAACTTTTAGCGTGTCATTTCTTTCCCTTCCGTCTCTCGACGATGTCTCCAAGGTTGACTGAATGAAATGTTCTTTGCTGTGCTGAACTGAACATCATCTTCGCTTCATAATTCCGTATGTAGGTGAAGTGCGATCTCGCAATAAGATGAACTGAAAAGGCAAACTCTACAGATTCAGGCGATGTCTGGACCTGATTTCTTCGCCATATTATCAAGAAGATATTAATAGAAATGTGCCGGCATGTTCGATTTGAGGCAGGAGCGCATTCATAGGCCCCCAAGGTAAAATTGCTAAAAAGCCTAATACTGAACATGTGAAAACATCTAAACGTTTAAATATATAAGAGGAAAATATGGCGTAGGCTCGGCTCCAAACTGCAGGGAAGACAGCACAAATCAAGTGATTGCTGTAATGGCTTTGCAGTATTTTATACACTGCAGCTCAAAACCACAAGTCAGCAAAAAGACCAGGAGCATTACATCTGCTGGAAATAGTTGTAGTATTACTCTAAGGCAGCCCCAAACTTTACCATGCATCTGTTTCCAACAGCTGACTCACAGAGCGAATATGTCTGGGTGTTCCACCAGAGATAATGATGGAGTTATTTGAGGACAGGAGGAAGATGGGAATTACACATTCCCTATAGATGGATCTGAAGGCCTTGACCGAGGTGGCAAAGCACTTTCAGACAGACTAAACTCCTCTAATGAGTTTATCAGTTTTTCCCCCTCCCTCCGAGTCTACCCCTATCTAACTGAGTAATCAGTAATGTGTTCTTACACAGTCCTGTTCACATCATCTTTCTTTCTTTCTTTCTTTCTTTCCTCTCTGAATGTGTCCAAAGCTGTCAGTAAGTAGATAGATCTTAGCAGTAAAGTTTAAAAGGCGTTACTGATGACATTATGTTCAAATACAATTACAAGCTATTATTAATGACAGATTTCCTTTCCAAGACACAGAGTAGGATCAGAAAGTGGGGAAAGCAGATTAATAACTGACTTCACCGTCACACAACATATAACGCTGACACGATGTAGAGGCTTGACTATATATTTGAAGCAGGGATGTCCCAGTCCTTGACGATACGGATAGCTGAACCGTCAGCGTCAGCTGAAACCCAGTAATGACAAACGTCACAGGCATGATGGCAACCTACAGGACTGTGCAAAAAAGTCTTAGGCACCCTTATTTTTTAGTACTGAGTCAGTACAAAAAAAAAAAAAATGTAGCTTTCCAAACATTGCTTTTCCAAAAAATAATTTGTATTTGAAAAATGTTTGTATGACCGTAAAGAAAGTAACATAGTACATAAGAGACCACTTTTCAGACAAAAAGCATAATGAAGGCTCCTGGGCTTTGCGTATAAAAAGAAGGAGGGAGTGCGACAGTCAAAGTCTCCAGAAGGACTGAGGCAGATTCTCCAAGATGCTCAGGAACACTTACAGCTCATTTCCTTATAAAGCTGCACAAATTGTACACGGCACTACTGTTTAAGAATTAAAAGCAAAAGGTCGTCACACCAAATATTAACTGTTTTAAAAGCCTATTCCTGTTGTATTTTTCTATTAAGCGGAAGGATTTGATTTCATTATTTGTGAAATCATCTTGACTTTCTTTTGCACAGAACTGTACATGAAAACATTCTATAAAATCAAGGGGTGCAAAACCACATGCATTCACACCATAAAATATGTCATTGGATATTTAACGGTTTACACGGTATGCTAGTTAATCTTCAGTTCATCCCCACTTTATCCATTATTGCATATTCAAGGAACAATGCATGCAGGGCTAGGAAGAAATACGCCCTAGACAGAACGGCAGTTTAAACCATTAATAATCCGATAGTTCAGGTGCGATAAGTACTGTGTGCCCCCCAGTGTTTCAATGAAACCTACATCACTGTTTAAAATGGAGTGCAGCAATATGCTGACTCTGGGCTGTGAATGTTCAAAGTACACACACTGTTCCTTTACTAGCTGTTTATAATATATAGTATAGCAATATAGTTATAGATCTACAGCTTACCTATAAATAATAGCTCACGCACACCACTGCTGAGTCATTGAGGAAAGTCTATTAATTACCAAAATAAAGCCAGTAAACACCAGTAGGGCTGGATTATACATCTGCAATAATTACATAATAAGCCTTTGTGGGGGGAATGTACACAGCTAAATAATTTTCAGTTCATCATATTTTTTGTCATCAACAAGTTGACATTAAAACCATTTTAGCTCGACTTAGTTTTCCACCAATCACTCAATTAATATGACAGAGCATTTTTTTATATTCTGTTATCATCGTTCTTATTTTATCATTTTGGGTAACGTCAGTCTATTTCAAAAGTTATTTCAATCATTATGCCTCTATTTTTTTTTTTTTGTCTTGCCAAAGAGGGCATGCAATATCTGTCAAAGATGAGTGATTATATATCAGTGCTGTAATAAGAAGAATAAGAATAAAAATAATAATAATCTGATATCAGCGACGATGATATCGGATCACACCATCTTATCGTTCGGCCCTACAATCAGGTGAGTGGAGAACAAGTGGTGACCCACTGCAGTGCTCTAAAGGTTGTCTATTCCATCACAAATTGCTGTAAAGGGTAAATGACTAATGCCTTAAGAGTCAAAGTCAGCGAATCAGATTACAGACAATTACAGAGTCAGATGTAAAGTCCCAACCTTCACCTCGGCCAAGAACATTAGAATAGTGTTTCAATCAAGTTCACTTCATTTAATCTGGTTACAGGGTGCTGGGAATGCTGCAGCAGCTCTCCAAGCTTTATTATACGTCACATAATCGATGGATTTTAGATGAAAATCCAGTTAGGGACCCGAATCCAGTTTCCCAAAGTCCTCATTCCTAACACTTACAAGAGCAAATATCTCGATCTTGTGCATTGTTAAAACTTTGCACCATTCTTGGTAGACTCACTTCAAAATCAGGTCGATTAACTAGAGCTAAGGGTGATTCGGTGTGTTTGAACAGTCAGCTATGACCAGGTGAAAAAAAGTCAAATATGACTGCCTGTAAAACCTTTCAATTAATCAGGGTAAAGTTATGAAAGGTTAGGAATAAGAAGAACTTACTTTCTTAGGTGCTCATGTTCCTTAAGGAAAAGCTCCGTCCGTCTGTTGTTCACTCCTGAGCCACTCTTGAACGTCCTGGTAAAGAAAGGAACACAGTAGCACATGAGTTATATTTTATATAGTTTATTTTATATATATATATATGTATATATATGCCATACGTGTTGCTTCATAGTTTTGATGTATTCAGTAATGTTTTACAACGTAGAAAGCAAAAAAAATAAAGAAAAACCTATGAAAAAGAGTAGGTGTGTCCAAACTGACTGGTAGTGTATATATATACACACATATATACACACTCCCCTTTTCTTCAGTGTTTAAGGTAAACCATTCATCCACTGAATTGGGGCGTTAAATAATATGCCTGCTTTGCATTAATCATGCAAGAGGAAAGGTTTTAATAATACTGTATGTATGCTTGTTGATGACCTCTGCTAGTAGAATAAACACGTTATGGGAAGATAATCCGTAACGTGGTGGTGTGATGCTGTTACCACTACAAAGTGGATTATAGCAAGTGTGCCATGAAGTGTTTATTCCTCTTACATTCCTCAATGTTTTATTTATTAATGAACAGCACACTGTGCTCTTTGACTATGTACAGTTACAACTAAGGTTGAGGAGAGTCCATGAGACGAGTAAGACTTTCTGTTCTATCTATACCTATAGGTCATTCGCTCAGCTGCTTCTCTCGAGCTTAATAATACAAACAGAGCTCGTCATGTTACAGAGAACTGTAACCACTAAAACTTACAAAGTGCAGAACCACAAGACTCTACAGATAACTTCAACATATCACTGAGTATGTGTTTCCTTATTAAATAAAATGTTGTGAATCGGTTTATTAGGCTTAGATTATGAGGAGTGTCTGCCGTACAAATCTGTGGAAATGAACTCTACAGAAATAATAACGTATTAGAAGTGGCGTTTTCATACGAAAATGAATTACGGACAATTAATCAACCCCTTCTGATCAATCAGAATTGAGAATTCAACAGCAGTGTGGTATGAAATGATATACAATGGTATAAAAAAAAACACATCTGGACATAATATTACCACAAGAAATTACCTGCAGGTTTCAAATGCACTAGATATACAATTCTGTAATATTTCGGACAGCACACGACATATTATAGTGAAATGATGATCTCAGTATAAAAAAGGTAGGTCTGCTTCTAATCAAAAGTTTAACTTGCAGAGGGCACAGCATTTCAAGCCTATTAATCAGAGCTGCCCCCTCGAGCTTGGGCTAGCGAATCCAAGCTCATTTAACACTGAGGCTTTCTTCTTCCTGCTGTCTACATGGAGAATCCAGCCAGTGCTGCCACAAAAAGCATTTAGTGTGAATAATGAATGAGTGCAGTGCTGGGAAGACCAACCCTTTCCAAGGAGTTAATCAGGGCAGTGACGAGCAAAGATACATCTTCCCATGGTCTGCAAAGCTGGAGGCTACAATGCTCGCATTACTGCCCACACAAATTAAAAAATCAACCTACATTTCAGAGGGAAGAGGCAGGTAATGGACGGGATGTGTGATGTAAAGCTAACTGGATGACCAAACCAACAAATGTAAAGCATACTCCACGCACTGGTATGCATTAAGGTGGATTTACTGCAGTTACACAGGTTATGGAAAAGTGGAGATCATTCTGGTCAGTAGGAATATGAATGGACATACCAAACCTATCAACACACTGCACTGACGGTCGATATGATCAATACGAGAAACAGGCCTGGGCTGTATCTCTCTCGCGCTCTTTCACTCACTCACTCACACACACACACACACACACACACACACACACACAGAGCGACCATCATTTCTGCATGCTGGCATTTCCACTGTACTCTGTGGTGCAATGCAGATCAGGCAAGATGGGGGGTTGGGGGGCACATAATGAATACAGGCAAAACCTCCACGGTAATCAGTTGTGCCCTCGTGCTGAAAGAGGGACTCTGCAGTCACACACACGGGGAAAATGCCTAGGGAAGGGATGTTATGACCATTCAGACGTGTTTTCCTGAAGAACACATGCTGACACCTGGTGGTAAATTAAGATAATGCATACAGTTTGTCACACTGTAAATGGATATCCTCTAAACCAGTAGTCACCAACCCTGTTCCTGGAGATCTACCTGCCTGAAGACTTCAGCTCCAACCATAATCGTGCCAACCTGACCATCTAATCTGTGCTTAAGCCGTGAGACAATGGTTAGATGGTCAGGTGTGCATGATTATGGTTGGAGCTGAAGTCTTCAGGGACATAGATCTCCAACAACCTGGCTGTGGTGACCACCGATCTAAAACCTCCTTTCTTACCTGGTGGGTTCCAGTGCAAAGTGGGTTGTGGGGCCATTTTTAGTTGGTCGCGAATGTGTGCATGGAAACACAAAGTTGAAGGAAAAAGTCAAACTTTTGCTGCTGTGCTTTTATTCTGAGCATCAGCTTTCCTATGAGGCAGCGTGGCTGCAGTAGCCATTTGCGGCCCATGTTGTCACGACAGCAACATCCAAAACTAACACGGCCATCAGTAGTCAGCGCTCAATCGAGCATTACATTGGGCTTTTAGCTTTAGTTGCACTTTTGTCGCGCTTCCGTCTTTATGTTTTTGGTGTTGTGTATCACTTTACTATTTTTTGTCAAATAAGTTGGAGTGGTTCAGATATTTTGGGTCGTGACATAATGCCTCAGGAAAAAAGTGCATCTTGAAGCTAGATCAGTTGAGAACCAGTGCTTTATACTAAACTCCATGGTTTACATGGCTGAAGGGCCCAAGAATGCAGAGAGGGTTTGAACAAAACATGCTCACCTATTACATAGATAAATAAAAATGAAAAATTCTTCTATCTGACCCTGTTTAAAGAGGACAGAAACTCGACACAGGCTGACCAAACCTGAACAGTTAAAGATTGGAAGAATTTCAATTTATGCAGATGGTAGAGACAGAAATTTTGCATTTACAACTTGAATCCATGGATGCAACCTGCCTTGTGTCAACAGTTCAGGCTGGTGGTGGGGGTGTGTAATGGTGTGGGGAATGTGCTCTTAACACACATTTTACCTCTTTATACCAGTCGAGCATCATTTGAATTTTACAGACGATTTCAGTACTGAGCATTGTTTACGGCCACAATTTACTGATCTTATAATGGCTACTTCCAGCATGCAGCTCCAGGAACATGACAATGAGTTCAGCGTACTTCCATGGCCTCCACAGCCATCAGCTCTGAACCCAACAGAGCACACTCAGGGACGTGATGGAGCGGGAAATCCACAGCACGTATATGATCAGAATCTCAACTCTCAATCTCACAGTGAAAAAGAATCTCAAAGATACCTTGTGGAATCAACTGCGAGCACACTTTATTCCTAATAAAGCGTATATCCTCTGTGAATGTTGAACTGAAAGTTTTAAACAAGATCCATGCAGGGTTGTTTGAACGTAGTAAGCTGATCAGAATACAGTGATCACATTTCCATCTGAACAACCTCAGAGGAGAGCAAATGCATTTTTGGCCAGCTTTCACACTTGGAGTATGCTGAACGGAAAATAGATCATTGTTAATACAACTAAAAAAAACACAACTTTGCTTTGTATTGGTAACCCGTTACATGACGGGACACTTGATCTGTGGATGCGTTCGTTCAGATACTAACCACATCTGACGGCCTGAAAAAAAAAGACCACTCACTCAATGTCTTTCCTGACAGATCCAAGAAGATCCTCTCGTTCTCTGACAGCTAAGAAGTTGGATTTGGTTTTGTGAAACTCGTGTGTGTAGTCCTGCGAACAGACAGAGGGAAACATTACAGAGATGCAACACAAACAGAAAGAGAGGTAGTAACTACAAATAAACATACAATATAAAGTACAAGCAGGAACCTAATTCAATGCAGATTTGACAACAGGAACTCCTTTTGAATGTAATGGATATTTATTTGAAGGAAATTCTTTTATTTATTTAGTATCTGAAGGAATAGAAACGAGCCTGATTTTATATCGCTACAGACAAAATGGATATTAGCAGTAGTGCTAAATTACACATCCCCCTCATTCTACAAACCACGGAGAATGAAAAGTCTATCCCTTTTTCAAGAAAGAAAAAAAATCAAAGTAATGCAGCATTTAGTGTTTATGATACAATCACGATGCGTCAGATTTTATTCGTCTCCTCACGACGAAAAGATCTTCCTGTTGCCGATTCTCATTCTATTTTCCACCATCTACCAAGTTTTTTTTTATTTAAACTCCTAAGACTACGGCAGAATAAAATCCCAAATAGGTTTTACTCATTCTATACAGGGTACGATATGATGCCCATCTAGGGTAGTACACTACACGCGCAACAGAACGCCATAAGAGATACAGCCAAAAGAAAAAGAAAAAAGAAAAAAAAAAAAAAAAAAAAATGGTAACTGTCTGATGGATGTTAACTACCTTTCAGCATACATGCTTTCTAAATAATTAATAAGACGACTGAGAGACGATTTTAAAACTATGGCATGACTGACTTTCATTCAGACTATTTTTTTTTTTATTACGACTATATATTTATTCTGACTATCTATTTATCCAGACCCATTTTCTTACGTTCAGGAGATACGTAACTAAATGGAGACGCTAAAACCTGTCTTAGGCTTTGCCTATGTGAATCTTAGGAAAATCTGAAAGTATCTGATCAGTGCACACTTACCTGCTTCAGTTAGACTATTTCAGGAGCGATCAGAGTGAGAGGAGTAAGGAATAGGTGCGGGACGTGTCTCACCTGCAGGATGTCTCTGTGCCTCTGCAGCGTGTGCATTAGCGCGGCATTAAGGGAGGTCACGCCCGGCGTGCTAGAGTACTCTGCCATCTTGTCGTTTATTCCTGTAAGCTAAAAGGAACAACAGGACAATCGACTAACACTTGTACTTGTTGAAGCAAAGCCTGACAGCTCAAAACCACATGATTTGCAGTTGCTTTTGTTTAAACCGGAAAAACTGAGCTTTGTTTGTACGGTTTAACACCGCATGCCTGCTGAACAACTACAGAGCAGTACAGGAAGATTCTTCATCCTGCACTGAAGTTCATCATCGGCTGTGCAAGTTGGAAGGATGTGAAACCAAACTAAACGTTCATTAGGTTACACTGCATTTGTAGTTACAGTGACAGCATGGCTAGTTATGAGGCTAGTTATACTAGTAAGAGAAATGTTTTGCGACCATTTTCGAATTGCGCACACACACACATAAGTAATTAATGGGAAAACATGTTGCACTTTCAAAGACAAATTCAAAAGGAGCATGTGCTACTCCATGGCAACTGGACTCAAGCCAAGTCAGTTTTGTGGGGATTTTTGCACGTGCAGTCTCCCTGATCTAGTACAAAAACAGGTCATAAACACGTAAACACGTTCTGACGTGAGGTGCGAGAGAAATTAGCCATAGACACACAGAAATGTGTTAATCAGTTGTTTTACAATTCTCGGACTAGTTCGTGTACAACTTCATAACACATGCAAACTTCTTTTCAGGACTTTAAATGTCCTTCAGCAATGGTGTTTTTACGGATGGAGGACTTGATATAAAAGTATTAACGTGAAAAAACCCTCTGACGTGAAAACGCCTTCAGGAAGCAATTTCAGAAACGGAATTCGTGGCTGATCGGCTACATTCGGAGTACGAGGAAAAACTGCTCCGTACGATGAATTTGTTTTTTTTTTTAATCTAATTTGAATTTTGGCCAAACAAAACCTACTTGTTCGCTGGGTGAACATCTGGACCTACTAACCTTTGCGAGAAGCTGCTCAATCTCGACTGACATGGTCTCAAACATCCTGTCTTGGGTGGAGTTGTTAAGGAGTGGTGTCGTGTCAGAACTGCGAGAACAAAAGACAAGGTAGAAATATGTGCAGGCGGTGTAAATGCACAGTACGAAGATGCTTTATGTTAACATAATAGGGTTCAGGTTCTCGTGCCCATTTACCTGTCTCCTCGGCGACCGTCGCGAGAGCCGCTGTAGCTGGTGCACAGTTTACTGAAGGACACCAGCTTCAGGTCGAGCTCATTCTCCAACTGTCTGGCTTGTTTTCGCAAATCTGCGCATACAGCAAACAAAAACGCAAAGCAATGCATCAGGGTTGCCACGTCTCTGCTTTTCCCATAAACGACTTCTCCGGGTTGATTTTATTTTGCGTACATTAGATGAATTGGACCAAGGGAGTCTAATCACATCTAAATTTCCTCTCCCAACGAGCTGTGTGAATATATTGACAATTTCTGATTGTCGTTAGATCAGATTTGTTGCTCGGAGTAGATGTAATCTTCTTGTGCGGCGTGGGTCAGCGTAAGAGTCAGAAAATGTCTGCGATTATATTATGTCTAATATAGGAGGAATATTTGTCCTTTACCATTCAGGAAGCAAGCTAAACACCATATCCGGCCCACATGCAGGTCATCTCTAGAAATGAATGTGCTTTCTAGAGATAACAATTACAGCTCATACACAGATTACAAAACAGAGAACACGCTTGGGTGCAAATGCCAGTGTATACAGTATAACTCAATAAAAGTGTGACTACGTTTACTGTCCCTGCAGTGAGCAGCCGTGTTGAATTGACGTCATTAGCTGGACTCGGGGTCGAGGAGAACTTTTCGACTTTCCGAATTGGAATTTCTGAGTTGAGGGGTTTAAGGTTTTCTTTGGTTTTAGCCAGTCAAGACGCTGGAAATTCAGAGTAATGAGACGGTCAGCGCTGCGGAACAAACATAGTCCTGCTTATTACACAGCTATTTAGTAAAGAAATGAATAATCCGACACGAAATAGTGAAGGAAAATGATTTTATTGCTTCCTCTAATGACGTGATCCTAGCAACGGTCTGTTATTCAGAAATAACAGACTGTAATCGGCCATAAGCTCCTGTTCTCACACACATTATAGCTGCAATAAACAGTCCTGCCTTCACCAGCCTCTCTTTCATCCTGTCATTTTACAGAGAAACTGAAAAGCATTCGAAAAATAAAACTCCTCCGTCCTGGAGACTTCCATGTGCGGTCACCCGAGACTCCTTCCATAAATGATAAATAAATGTCACCACATCGATGGTTATAAATTTGACTTTGTTAATAACATTTCTTTCAATCTTAGATTACGTGACGCATCTGCTTTACAATTCCTGGTGTAGGAGCTTTTACTGTAGAAACGTTAACATTAAAACGAGCACATTGATAACCTACAGTTCATCTTACATCTGGAACAACCGTCCAGGCCATGCTGTTATACAAAAATAATGCACGCCAACCGACCAATCAGAATGGAGCATTCAACACTGTGGTATAATTTCAGTGCATTTTACCCTAAACTCTACTTTAGTGAATATTCCAAGCTGGTTCTTTGATTCCCTCTGAAAGCGAATGGAAACAGCACCAGTCTTAAACTGTGAGCTTCCTTTCATACGGTCATCAGCAGTGAAATGTGGCCTGCACACAAATCTACTTCTTTTGCTTTTTTACCCAAATCCTCCCTTCGTCCCTGCTCCGACTCGCCGTGTCCTCTGCTCTTCCCACACAGGAAAGCCGTGAGAGCTGACGTAAGGCGGTCTTGTTTAGACTGTAACCAAAAGGGATGCTGTAAAAGCGCTTACTCTTTGACTGAGCCATTGTTTGATCCTGTATTGGACACTAAGTTACCTTAAGAAGACTACTTCCGGCCGGAAAAAAATACCCGGAAGTGTGCAAAGGGCCCATGTAAATCAAACGTTTTTTTTTTTTTTTGCTTGTGCCTAGTAGCCAACCTTTAGCAGAAACCAGTAACAGGTCCCTTTACACTGAAGCTCCTTTTCAAAAACAATGCTGCTGGCCAGTGTACAGTGAAATCCTGTGCCAGTTCATGAAACTTCATTTTATTAGCTCTTTAGCTTGATTAGCTAGACTAGTTTTAGAGTCAGCTGTGAGCAAGTCCTCGTTTAGCATCACATCGCATAACCCATTTTATGGCAACTAATAGCAGCAGCATTCCTACTATAAACAAACAGCTGTTTGCTGACAAATATACATTGCGGTTACTGTGCTAACGAACTAGCTTGCTAATCAAATCATGAACTACCTGGATACTTTCAAGACTCAACGAATCAAGACCTGGGGCACAAACAAATGTACAGAACCGAATAATAGGACATCTCAGTGAAGTACACTAGTTAACCACACTAGAGGAGCTAACCAGAAAACCTCATCAATGTGACTGACGTCACTCATCTTGCTAGGCTAGCTAAAAAGGTAGCTAGAGCTAATCAGTCAGCTAATGCTAACGCTATGAATAATTGGATGGACGTGTTGGTACCCGTTAGACGAACTCATATTTCCTAAGCCTCCATAAGCAACAAGTGAAAGAAGAAGAAGTCTCCAAAATGTATGTGAAATTATTACTAATGAGTACTTAATTACGCCACTTTGCCACCTCACCTTCCCAGTAGTTGCTGTTTGCCGCCGCCATCTTTGTTATCCAACGTCATCCGCGTCGCGCTGGCAGAGGCGTGGAAAAGTCTGTCCCAAACCACACTACTGTACTACACAGGGTGTCAAAATAGTTCGCAACACAGATACAAAACGGACTAGTTTGGCATGCTATTAAGTGCGGTAGTATGGATATCTTTCGTGTTAATTCAGACTACAGACACCGTTACAGCGCCACTCCCTGGTACAGACAATACAACACTCAACAGCAACGGATTCTCCTTTTTTATTCTCACTCTAAAACTGTTATTTGTCAGATTTTATTTTATGAAACACGTTTAACCTTTTATTCCAATTTATATAGGTATTTAGGCCGTGTCCCCCTCACAAATAAAATATGAGTTCACCCAGCGCTGTTTCTATTGCTTTGCGAAAGAATCCATTCCACTTGATGGATATGAGAATACACACGCCACTGAAACGCCACGCCGTTTCCCAGGTTACCGACAACAACAAACCGCACGAGGTGACGTAACTCGTTAGTACAGACATAGACAGTAAAGCTACTGACGTCAGCCCCATTGCCATCACACAATGTCCAACTTTTGCTAGAACCTTATTCTTTTGTTATATGCTCTCAAAATGAAAACTAGGCCACGTTAAATTAATGTTCAACTAAACAGTGAAATATTAGGCCTAAGCCTAAGCTTTGCCTTATTTACTGTAAGTGACAGGAGGGGATTCTTGGTTGATGATCAGTTGTTTACAATATTTGCTCCCCAGACACAGTGGACATGAGGAAATTATTTACAAAGAAGCGGAAAGTAAGTCAACATTTCTTCACAGGACAAGGGTTTTTTTCCTATGGAAATGTTAGTGCAGTTAGCTGGCCAGTCAATGTTAGGAGATGTATCAGCTAGCTTAATGTTAGCTATCATTAC
>JAQQZR010000003.1:17740574-17780925 GCA_030068235.1 Notoglanidium macrostoma | reverse complement strand
TAGGTCAACTGGCTACTCTAAATTGCCCATAGGTGTGAATGCGAGTGTGTGTGGTTGTTTGTCTGTGTTGGCCCTGTCGTGGACTGGCGACCTGCCCAGGGTGTACCCCGCCTCTCACCCGAAGATGCTGGAATTGGCTCCAGCTTCCCCGCCACCCAGACGGATAAAGCCGTATAGATAATGGATGGATGGATGGATATGTAGTTCCCACACCAAGCTGCTGTTTTTACCCAGGCCATCATTTGGCTACATTAATCAGTACTAGGTAGCTCTTTGTGTAATTAATTCAGCATTGTTATATAGTCTATGAGAATCCCTGGTTTGAAAAGATTCAATCTGGACCTGTATATTTCCTTCACATTGCGTGACGACACAGGAAATCATTGACACAATTGACATCTTATTTTTTCCTGTGAAGCGCTACAAAGCCAGGTCAACGCACAAAGGTACAAGAGTAGACATTACATTCCAAATACATATCTAAAGAGCTTTAAGTGCATTGTACCAGACATTAGATCCTCTAACCAATGGTACAGCATGTCCATGCCATTGCATGTACTAACCCAGTAACAGGCATTTGTACGCTGGAACATGGTATATGTATTGTAACTTTCAAATTTGTGGCAACAGATTGGGGAAAACCCACACATGGAAGTGATGGTCAGGTGTCTATAAACTTTTGGCCATGTCGAGCAGTGGTCACCAATCCTGTTCCTTCCTGAAGACTTTAGCTCCACACATAATTGTGCCCACCTGAGCATCTAATCAGTGCCTTAAGAAGTTCTTGTTCAATTAAAAGAGGTGTGTTAGATTTTGGTTGGAGAAAAACTTGCAAGAGGGTAGAGCTTAAGGTACAGGGTTGGTGACCACTGATCTAGAGAATTTTTTTTGTGTTGTCTTGCTTAACAAATTACAGTTAGTGACTTGCAGTCACATTTCTTAAAAGCTGAATGAAGATAGATGTAGTCTAAGCAGGATTCCATTGCTATTAAGATTTTTTGGATAGACATTTATTTGACAAGACTGTTATGTGACATGGTGGTATGGTGGTGCAGCACCTTGCCACATAATAGCTACAGGGTCCCCTGAGCTGAGGTTACTGTCTGTGCAGGTTCTCCATATTTCTTCCCGACTCCCAAAAACATGCCGGTAGGTGGATTGACTATGCTAAATTACCCCGGGGTTACTGATCGGAAGGTTGGAGCGCCAAGTCCCAGCACTGCCAAGTTGCCACTGTTGGGCTCTTAACCCTCTCTGGAATTCAGTATAATGGCTGGATTCCTAACTAGCCAGGATATGCGAAGATAATATACTTTCACTTCGCAGTAATGAATTTTTGACAAATTAAGGCTTCTTCTTCAAATATATCTTTAAGCAAATATGTATCTGACAGTAATGAATGCATGTATATCAGTCAATATATGTTGCTCAAAATTACAGACACCGTCAAAAGAACAGGGTTTAAATAGTTTACTATTGGGGGTTATCTTCATTTCATGTACAGGAACAGGCTGATCCAAGAAAAAAAACCAAAAAACACATTTAGATGTTTGATGAAGGATTTAGATGAACACAGATTAATGTTACAAGTAAATATGTAAATCTTACTAAAGACAATAAAAATAATACTTTAAGTACAAAAACGTATGGGGCACGTTCACTTCTTTGCCGACTTGGACGTAGCACACTGCGGTTCTTTTTTTAGGTGCGTTAGTCATAATTACTAGGAATGAAACAAACAATGATTAAACCATCTCAGACATGAAATTCTTCATAAGCCTCTATGGATCTTCATTTCATAGTTTATGACAGAAATAAGGAAGTCAGGTAGGAAGGTCATCTCTTATAATGTGTACTAGAAAAATACTAAACTGCCTGCATAACTGGGCTTAACTGAAGTTTCTGTTGGATGCGAACACCTGATGTTTACGGCTTCTTGAATGTTTAGAATTTAATTTCTCATTTTAATTTAGACCTATAGAAACAGGGCCCTACCTCAAACGAGACTTTATGCTCCATAGTTGAATACTTGTCTTAATGGCATTTAACACTAAAGCAGAAAAAAAATCCTTCAAATTTGACTTATTTCTTCATACCCAACCTTCACATTTCGATATAATGGAGGGCGAAATTTCTCAGGCGATTGTCCCTGTTCAAATGATTACATACCATGTTAATTCTGATCGTTCACAGGACTGCTAACAATAATCATGCCCCCGGTGTTTTCTGATGCTCTTTCAATCGGTGCTATACATTTGTTCATTAAATCAATTTCATTAGCTCCATTTTTTTCTTCAAAACGTGGTAAACAGTTACAGTAAGTGGAATACATTGTTTAAATACAAGAGGGCTCGTTACGATCCTTGTACACTACTTTATCCATTGTTTATGAGGCTATATTAAAGACATTTTGCTTCTGTTACTCGGTGCTTTCGCAATAAAGGCAAACAGCTGGTTAAAGGAACTATTATTGTTATATATAATGAGTGATAACTTTGCCACTATGAAGCAGTGATGTGTGATTGCAAATATTGCTGTACGGTTAAACAGATACTCAGCTGGCTTACACATACATAAAACAATCATAGATGAAGACTACTGTAGTGTCTTATACACTTCTAGTGTGACAGGTTTGAGGCATTTACATTTTACACACAGTGACATGTACAATCTCGCTGTGTATTTCAAAGTGTTAAAATTGGTTGTATCTTCAGGTGATGACATTTTAGTGGGGTAGCGCCACAAAAAAACAAAAAACAAAACAAAACAAAAAAAAAATCTGTTATACGTACTACTACTTTTAACAGACAAGCTCAACCAAGTGACCTTGTGTTTCCCCCCAACCAAAACTGACTTGTAACTGCTAAATAAAGTGTCTACGGTTTAGAAACCCTCTCCTGTAGTGATCAATAACAAATGAAAAGAACGGTTTAACTAACAAGACTCAACACAAAAATACTTCTGTGTGCACAAGAATACTTAAAGGAATACAAATTAAGCATGTAATAGTAAACAATACGTGTATGATCAGCATTTTCTCTCATATCTTGTACATAATCACATGGTAGATTATTTGTAGTGTGATGGGAGGCTCCAAACGAATCCCCTTCAATGCAGCCGGATTTGAGCAAATCAGTACGAGTAGTGTATGCTACTCAAGCGCAGCGTGACAGTCCCTTATAGCAACACCAAACTGCTGAAATTTCGAGTCCAAGCAGATTTCTCCCCCCCTCTTTTTTTAAATGCGCAATAATCACGCCACATTCGATCTATGTTCAACTATAGAAATGTCCGTGGTGTTTAAGTGTCTACTGAACGATCGACTTCAATCGTTGCATAAGATCTAATCGGAAATGGCTGTATATACTGGCATGAATGACACAATGGCACAGAATGAATGGACATACAGGAAAATTAGCTAGTAGAAGAGGCTACTGCTGGGCACGTCAGTTATGAGGTGTGAGAGGAGAGCGCGTGTGCATTTAAGGGCTGTATAGGAAAACTAGTCTTCGATCTCAGCTCGGGTCGTCGTCGGGGTTGTGCTGATCCAGTAAGCGCACGTGCGTGAAGGGAAAATGGCCTCTCTTTCCCTTGCACTCGCCCTCCCATTGGCCATTTACGTTGATCTTTGTCACCATTACCAAGTCGCCAACCTGAAGCAGGAGACCAAACGTTAATGTAAGAACACAAAAAGAACAAAAAGCTAAAGGTGCGTCTTCGCAATGATAATTTACCTCTAAAGCAAGAGCTGTTTTATCATAGGCATTGGGAACTCTTTTCTGAACCGCTCTGGCCAACACGGGCCCATTTTGCAAGTTGGGTAAAGATGTGGGCTGGGCATACGGGCCTGGCTCACCGAGCAGAGGAGGGGATTGGGAATTGTGGCCATCTGAATTCCCCACAGTGCCTGTTCCTCCACCGCACAGGGTCCCTGACGTGGGAGAAGCTGGCCGGAATTTCTCCACATACGGCACAGGAATCATCCCGACACGGCCTTCTGAATTCTGCGCGTTCCACCACTGCTCTTCAGGCTTCTCCAAAACTCGCAGGACATCACCCTTTCGAAAGGGCAGGTCCTCGTCGTCGTTGCCAGGGAAGTCGAACAGAGCACGGACGTATTCCTCTTCAAGCCTCTGTGGAATTCCTCCTGGCCCCGTGCTAGCAACACCAATCCCCGAGTACTTGGCTTTGTTAATGGGCTCGATCAGAGTGGTGGTGTCCAGGTAGTGTATCTTATAAAACTCCAGCAGGGCAGGTAGTGCATCAAATTCCTGGTCTCCAATTCGAAAGCGAGAAGTAGCCAGGCCTGAGGGGGGTGACAAGAGATTATATAATGCCTGGTGAATAAACAGCAACTTTGTATAAATGACTCAAGTCTAAGCCAGCTTTCACTGCTAGAATTTTCCGGTCCAAAGGAACCATGCATAGCGTTTATATTTAAGAACACAAACTGTGGACCTACAACCTGTGTTGCCATTTTTTAACCATTTTCATGAGATCGGAATCTTCAATAGGACTTGAGATGAATTCTTAATCCTTTAACATACCGAGGACAAGAGAAAATCTCTGGATCACAGATTTTGTTCTAACCTGTCAATGTCAAAGGCTTAAATATTTAGTTGCAAATCGAATTTTTGTTTATAATAATGCAACGCACAGTACTATGCATCGTGGTGCACAAGACACAAAATTACAGTCACGTCTGTTTGTGACTTTCTAATCTACTGCATTACATGGTCATGGAATTCGGCTGCTTAGCAGGCTAACTAGCACAGCTCACGCTACCTCCTTCAGGCTTTTTTTGGTTTCCAAGAAATGAAGTTCGATTTGATTTGTCAAGATTATTCGAGGGGGAAGTCAAATAGTCTTTCTAGGACTCACCTCGACTCACATACATGGGTAAATAGCCATAAAAGATGTGCATTGCGTCAGGTAATGTTTGCTGCTAGCTGCAGAGAACGTTAGCATGCGGCTAACTAACGCTGGCTAGCTAGCTAATGGACAAAATAAAAATACTAACGTATTAGGTACAGGTATCTATAGAAGCTAGTCGTTTGGGGGTTTTTGAAGCTATTTCTTGGAGAATGAACTGCGGTGGATAAAAAAGGATACATTTAAAGAAATAAGTGCGTTGTTTTAAGCACACGTTAGTGCTAGTCAGTGTGTACGCTAGTTAGCCAGGTCCATGCATTAGCGCAGTCTTACCCGGAGCGGACTGCCGGCTGCTGCTGATGCTGTTGATGATATAATGAGAGACTTTAGAGTTTTCTGACACGGACAGCACATAGTCTCCGGGGCTGGTAATAGAGTCCCGCACTAAAAAGACACCATGTCTCTGTCCCTGCAGCAGGGACACGGCCTCTTGTCGGCTAAGTCTGCCCCAGTACCAGCTTCCCCGGTCCTCCGCGTCGAAGTGTCCGGCCATGGCTGCCACCCAAAAGCCGAGGCTTCACCCGGGCCTGCTGTGGTGTCCGGATCCGCCAGCCGCGCTCAGCTCAGCTCATACAAAAAAAAAAAACTTCAGCGCCTTTCCGCCGTTAAACCCGTCCCGAGCAGCCACAGCATTCGCCTTCACTCACAACCAGCCCGAAAAACAGAAAGTGCCAGCGCACATGTGCACAACCAACCGGCGGCCGCTTTCCCCAGATTAGCGGATAAATTATGGCACCCTGACTTGCACTAGAAGTTGTCACTGGGGAAGTTCAAATATTTGAAATGGCGGACTGGTGAAACAATCTTTGCCCTTATTTCCCGGATGTGACGTCACGGACCCGTACCTTCCAGAAAAAAAACCATACCTTCCAGAAATAACCACTTTGATAAGGAGACATTTTAAGAAAATTACTGTATGGTTCTGTCATGCCAAGAATAGCAGACACGGAAAAGTCATCCACGCTGAAACGCAAACCAAAGCCCACACTTCTGCTTCAATCCATTTATTTGGACGTAGTTTATTTGAAAAGTGTGAGTCACGCTGAGTCTAATTATCAATGTACACTGTGGAAAGCCCATCTATATAAATACATGAATGAATATTAATATAAAATGTTTTCCTCTCGCTAGCGTTGCTCTTATTTGCAGTGGCTTGAATGACCGCTGAATGTCGCCATCGCCTGTACTGAGATGTACCTTTAAATGTGTCCTGAAATAAAGCGTGCGATTGCTTGATTTAAAACGTATTACAGCCTGATCAGTGCCTGATTGAATTTACTAACAAAGACTGAGCATCAATTACAAGGCTGAGGTTCAAGATTTAGACGTCATTAAATGTTGGACACAGTTTAAAAGTTCTTTTGTTCCTATTTTTTGCACACCCTGCTGATCATGTCAAGATAATTACCACGATCAGGAGAGATTTTTTTATCTTTACCTGAGATTTGCCTACCTTAATTTTAGGCTAATCATTCAATAAGCTCTTTAATTGGGTGTGTCTAAAAAGATCAGATACTAATCTAATGTGTATTCACCATTAAAGGATGAACACCATTGAAGGCCGGATTCATGATGCCTGTGAGGTATTAAAGTTGTTTGATACTCTGGGACTGTAGAGAGCCTACTAGTAGATACTCCTTGTGCATTTAGTGTTGAAGGAGAAGTCCATCCTGCATGTTTATTTGCAATATCCTTAGTGATTCTAGTGCTAATTTGTTGTATTTTTTTGTTTTTCCTCTGATTGGTTAGTAGTTGTCTGCTGTGCTGACATCACATGGGGACAAATGCACAGTTACAGTGTTCATCCGTCATATATAGGACTTACCAATTAATGGTCCTGAGAAAATCCATGCAGGCATGGAGAGAACATGCAAACATGGCACAGGTCAGCCAGCAGGTTCGAGCCCAGAATCTTCATGCTGTGAGGTGACCGTGCACCACCCTGCTGCCCACAGTGATGTTTAATAGGGGAAAAAAATGACATTTTCTCAAACATTAGGGATATCGGTCACATTTTGCTGTTAGCAAAAGAGCAAGACCTTCTTTTCTCACTGAACAATTTTTTTTTATTTAGCAAGGTTCAATGTCACATATATATATGTGAAGTCCAACATAGTGGTAGTGGAGATAGCAAATGTTTATGACGTAAATGTCCTGAGTTATACCAGAGACTTGATTTAACAAGCAAGCGATCCACAAGATGTCTCGCACGATTGCGTTGATGGCAGGATAAGAATGACATGTTAAACTTTAGAATGTTATCTGTTTGAGCGGAGTATATCGATGAGGAGGTGAGAAAGCTGGATAGACTAAAGGCTGAAGTGCGGTTCCATCAGTCTCTTAAAAATGAAGCAGGAAGTATCTTGCGTTGGCATTACAAGGAGACAGATGGCATTGTTAGTAATTTAGAAAACCATTAGCCAAAGTGGACACTGACCAGGAAGTTTAAACTAAAACAACAAAAGTCAATTCAGAATTTCATTGCGAAATAAATCTTGAAAAGTATTGAAGATAGGGGGGCACAGTGGTACAGTGGTTAGCACTGACACTTCACGGTAATTCTGGGTTCGAGTCTGCCGGCCGACTGGGACCTTTCTGTTTGGAGTTTGCATGTTCTGACCCCGTGCCTGTGTGGGTTTCCTCTACGCACTCCGGTTTCCTCCCACAGCCAAAAGACATGTAGATTATCTTAATTGAGTACTCTGATTTCCTCATAGGTGTGAATGTGAGTGTGAATGGTGGTTCGTCTCTGTGTTAGCCCTGTGATGGATTGGTCCAACTAAGGGTGTACCCCACCTCTCACCTGGAGTCAGTTGGGATTGGCTCCAGGTTCCCCGCTACCTTTAATGCATAAGTGATATAGACAATGGATGGATTGCACTAGTGCAGATAATACGTTAAAGAAAGATTAATACGCAAATTGTTCGACGTAATTTTTTTTCTTTAATATGTTAAAAAACCTGCTAGACCACCGGCCCTTCGTTTACTGTGATAGGTCTGAATATTAAAATGATATTTCTAATACTTCTTCTGGCTTGAGGCTTCTGAAAAATTAAATTCTGAAGCTAAATTCTGGGTATATGGTAACATGAATTTCAAATGGCCTCACTATGATAATCAAAATTGGTTACATCAACCAGTCTCAACATGAACATGGTCCTTATAAAATAAGATATTTATTACAGAAACTCTGTAAAAGAGCAGAATAACAGAGTAAGACCTGAAAATGGCTCATTCACAGATTTTACAAGTATCATGTTGAGGGATAATAGGAGCCATGTTATAAACTGTATTCAAGATGAATATATTGAAGATCTGACCTACGGGTGCAAGAAGAATGCGCTGGTGAAGAAATACTCGGTGAATAAATAGAAGTTATTAATGAGTCATAACTGTTAAATTGATATTTCAAACAAATACTCTATAATACAATGACTGGGGGAATAATATTAAAAATATACCAAATAAATTGCAATTATATAGCAGATTAGAATGTCTGTATAAAAAGAAGAGCAAAGCTTTGATACCTTTCAATATATTGTAATAATCAGGACAGTTATGAGTTTTTTTTTTTATGTTAATCGGTCTGTCTTTGGTGCCAGTCCATCATAAAGCACAACACTTTTCTGAGGGCATCTTTGAGATATTTGGTTTTCTCTTGCTTTTCTTCAGGAGCACAGGCTGTTCTGACACTGGGGACATGCATTTCACAGGCTGTTGAGCACGTTTTCTTGCTTGGACTGTAGAAACAGATGCATAGATGGAGAAGGATATGGCCAAGCTAGAATAATAATGTCAGGCTGGTGAGATTGTCTCCATATCTCAATCGTTGCGTGCACTGGAAGAGCATGCGCACTTCCTCTCAGTCAGACCATCACACATCTGCACACACTCCTCTTTAACAGGCACATAGGTAAAAGTCTGTTGTTAGGATCATATAACCAAGGGGGATTACCTGAAAGAGAAGCATATAAACTGCAAAGGGTATCTTAACTTACTGTATATAATATAATTGTTATACCTCGTAAGGGGTATAGCTTTTAATTTTATGCATGATATACACAAAATATAATTTATTTACCACATAGTTCCTTACTTTTAAGTGAATCATCCCTTCCAATTTTTTACTAACTTGATATACATCACTCTGACCTGTGAACAGTGTAATGCACGGTCTGTCCTGGCACTTTGGACAAGACAGGTTTAAAGGCTACAATTTCTAAATTAAGCAAATCTGTTCAGGTCAGGTTGCCTGAAGAACAAGGCACCTGATCCACACCAGTGTCCTTTCTGACATCCCCGAAGGCTGCTGAAGAGTCCTGCGACTGACTAGAACACGACAGCTGTGAGCTCCGGCTGGGCGTGTCCTCTTCACCTTCTGCCTTACTTGCTTTTTTCACACTGCTTTGTCTTTCATATGGCCTTCTTGCAGCCCTCAGCTCTTCCATGGTCCACACACTGTCCTCATCATCTGGGCCTCTGACCTGCCTATCAAAGTCGAGCAACTCTTCCATCATCTCTTCAATCTCCATCTCCCCATCCATGTCACAGTCCACCTCAGACCTGAGCTCGCCAAGGCTCAGTGTCTTGTTCGTATCGTCTGTGTTATCCGTGTCATCTTCATCTGGCCGAGCATCTGGCTCACTTGCCTGGCTTTCTCCGAACTCCAGGATGGTAGGCAGGTTGCCCTGCTTGGGGCAGCGCTTACGCAGGCTCACTAAGAACGACTGCGGTAGTGAGAAGATGTCCACGTTGTTTCCAAGATCTATCCATGTGATGCTAGGGAAGCGCTCAGGTTCCTTCAGCATGTCCGTCAGCTCCTTGAGCACGGCTCGTGTCAGCCTGTTGCCGTTGAGCACCAGCGTCTCAAGCCGAGGCAGTGAGGCCAGCGTGGGTAGGAGCAGAAGAAAAGCCTCATCCGTGAGCTCTGTGAATCCCAGCTCAAGGCTGGAAAGACGAGATGCATGCCGCTGCAGGTGCGAGCACAGACGCTCCATATCCTTCACCCCAAGAGGAATGCCAGAGAGGTCTAACGTTCCATTGGCCGGTGGATTAGAAAGAATGGCTTTCAGGCTGAGAAGAAGACAGAGAAAGAGTCAAACAATACAAACTTAAACAAAGGAGAGACTTAGAGGTCATTTAACCTTCATGATAACCTTCACTTTAGTAAATATAATGTTACTATAACATACTTATGCTATATCGTATCCAGACCCAGAGACTCTTTGTTTCTTGCCATACCTGAATCATCCTGTCAGCTAAGTACCGAACCTTCCACTAGCTGATTTAACTATGATGTCCTAAGGACAACAGTGATGTGTTATTAGCTTTGGACACTTTCTAGCTGGTTAAAGCAGGCTGGACTCCAGAATTATTGGCACTCTTCCAGAGAATGATCAAAAATGATTGTATTACCTTTTCAAGGTTGTTGACTTGCAACAGGCCTGTTTATTAATATACAATACTAGGTAGTTAAAATGAATTTAAGTGCAATCAAGACTATAATACATTTTTTTTTTTAAAGTCTAACACTATAAGGAACAGTGAATGAAAATCAAAGGCAAAGAAAGTCAGGCAAAGAAAACCAGAATTGATCAGATGTAGTTTTTTCTTGAGGTTCTTTCATAAAATGCCACCTCCATAATCATAAGCTGTTTGGAAAGGTTGTACAAAAGAAGCCTTTCCTTTAAGCTTCACATAAAAAGCATTGGCTGAACCTCACCGAGAAGCATTGGACCTATAATGGGAATCATTTCAATTTTCTGGCCTTGAACCATCGGCATTTTCGATGAAAAAATGGGACTGATTATAAGGAACCTTAAACACTTTTGAGGTTATGGTGCAGGGGTTAATATAAAGTACTAGGATATTTCGGTTGCCTCTGTCAGAAGATTACTAGTTGACTGTGGATAGAAAGTGTTATCCCGAGATGAACTGGGATCTTGTCCAGGGAGATGCTAGTCCATCTGCCTTGTGCCTATTGTTTCAGGGATAGGACAAAGAAATATAACCCTGACCAGTATAAAGCAGTTATAAAAACAGAGTGTTCACATTAAACTGTACATCATGCTCATGTGGTCATAACTCATTGAATTATTATTTTTTTAGTTATTAATACTTCAAATAATTCTGGAATTGAGTAGGGTAGTGTCACGCTCCCTGCCATCACCACTACAACACGAGCTACCGCTCCTTCCGTTACCACGGCAACGACGGACGCGCCAGCATCTACTTCCGGCGTCAAGGCTTCAGATTTCTCACAAAGTAAAATTTACTATGCGGGAGCGGATAAAGATGATAAATGTAACCAAATTACACCAAAATGTTCCTATATTAATGTCTGTGCCTAATGTCTAATGTATGTGTCTTTCTTCTAATAAAACAACAGAGCTCTGTGGATACATGCTTTGAGTATTTTATGCAATGTTAATGTCCATATCACTAAAGAGCTGTATTAAGCCTCTGGGTACAAACAGCAAGTCCAGCAGATGTTTATCTGCAGGCAAAGTGTTAAAACGGAGCCAGCAAATGAAGTATGACACCCACTGCACACGTTGAGAGCTAAAAATAAGCAAAAGTGAGAGCACTCACATTCCAGTAAATGAGCTCAGACATAGTAAGAGAGAAGGAGGAGAGAGAAAACTCTTGCACCATTAATTGCCATAAAAAGGAAAAACAGAATTAAATTTAATAATCTTTTTGGCACCAATGAACACAATAAACAGACGGTGTAGTCATGCAGGGTGGAGAAGAGCTGATTTCAATTATGACCCAAGCTCTAAAAAATGCTGCTGGATTCTGAATCTCCGCTGTTGTGGAAAAGGGTTTGGAGTGAACTAAAAAGCTGAATGGATTTGTAAAGTTAATGTGCCTTAATAAATGCTTAAACTCTTTAAAGAACTACAAATGTATTTCAACTTTGCAACCACTAACATTCAGGGCCTCAATATGGTAGCACTTTAAACATATTATTTTTGTGGTGTAATCTGAATTGCTTAAAAGATGAACAGTGAAAACTGCCACTGTCTAGCCTGGATTAATCATGACCAGGTCAGAAGTTAATTTTCAGCATGAAAAGTCAACAGTGAAGGAGTCCATCGCATATACAGTATACTGTTCATCACAACAGCTGAAGAAGATGATCAGTCTCACGGTTCAACAAGGATGATGTAATTAAAGTTTTCCATTCCTCTGAAAATTCTTCCCAACAAATCCTCTAGCTCGGTCATTGTACCAGCAAAACTGGAAATGAATTTCTGTCTCGCTGACGTCCCGCTGCCCTTTGTTTCCTTTTTATAAACCCCTCCAAAAAACCCACTCTATTTTACTATTGCAAATGCATATCAAAGGTGCCATTCATTCCGAAAATGACAAACCATAGTAATGATGGAAGAAAATTATTTGGCCTACAACCCTAAGTTTCTTTATAACTAAACAGATGATTTTTTTTTTTTTTGCTACTAACAGCCAATGTTGCTGTATTTTTCGTTTCAAAAGGTTTTCTGAAATAAGTTAAAGACGACAAAATTTTATATACTGCGTGCATCCACTATACTATTGTTAGCTTACTACTGTTAGCTTAAATGGACGAAATGCTAAACCAAAGGAATGTCAACTCTTTCAAGGTCCACAATGTAGGCTTTTGAAATGGAATATATATTCCACAACATACTTATGGAATTCATTAGTGTATAATTACCTGCGACTACAAATCATTGTGTTTTCATAAGCTTAGAATGAGCCCCTTATATCTACACAGGGTGCAGCTCCACCTCTACAGAGCTGCCACGATGCACTGCTACAGTATCCCAGAACAGACAAACCTCTAGACAGCACCATGTACATCTCATCTATTGCTCTCAAATGTAGATATAAAGAAAAATTATAGCCTGTAATATGTTTTATATGTTAACATATACACTCTACATTTATCCATATAAATGTCACTATAATTCATACAGCCTTATATATATACAGTATATATGAAAATCGGCAATTACCTGTATATCTGACATTTACAATATATTGTCGACACATTATACAAGCCACTATATTAGATAGTACTATACAGTCACATGTTTCCTTATTACATGAAAACATAAAAAGAAAGGCCAGTATCATAGAGCCAAGGTTTTACTGTAGGATTAATAAACCAAAAAATCAAGAATGACTAAATGATTCTTGCAATAAAATGCAAGACAATACCTCGTGTATGCGTATCAGAGACTTGATACTTAAGGTCTGCATGAACATCCTCACCAGACAGGAAGACAAAGAGGACTCGCTTAATCAGCTGCTTATTCTGCTATTATCTATCCAGCACTGGCCTTCACTTGCAGTGCATTTTATTTCTCATAAGCGTGATTATGCCCTAGGAGACCTACACAGTGCATGCTTCCTCTTTCCTGTGTGAGGAAAGTGCACAGGTGGTGATAGCAGTGTTTCCCATTATGTGCCCAGCATGAAAGCCTGGATTGAGAAACACTCCTCTTCCACAATCTGCTAAACAATAAAGGTGTGAGGATTGAAAGCAGCCCTGATTATGTGTGTGCCAATAAAGACAGAGATGTTGGTGGTGGCAGCAGGTAGGTAGGTGGGTGCAGGAGACACACGGAGGTTGTATTTTATAGATCTAGCTTGCAGAAGAATTTAGCGACTCTCAATGGACTATAAATCCGTTATTCTGGTCAGCATCATGGCTACATGGGTACAGGGCTTATCCTGGGGTTACTGTGTGCAAGGTGGAAACATGACCTAGATCACAAGCATGTGTGTGAGTGATGGGAAGAAACCAGAGCACCTGGAGGTTGCTCAATCAAGCTCAGGATCAAACACTTGTCCCTGGACACCAAGCCTACCTGCTGCCCTCACTATTCCTCACAAGGCCTCCCACCATGCTAATCTCACTCTGTAATAATCTTAGTTACAGGGTTGTGTAGACATGGTTGGGAAAAAATGATAACTTGTATAAGAAGAAAACAAAATAATCAGTGGTGTGATGCAGCTTGCCTTACAGCAGAGTTACTGTTTCTACTCTAACATTATTTGTTTTTCTTAAACAGCACATACTGAAGTGTTCTGTTCGTTTTATACCACTGCAATTTGCCAGTGATTACATTTTTATGAATTAAAAAAATGCCACATCCTACTCATTGTACACAAGTTTATTCCTGTTATCACTTATGTCGTCAGCAATAAACAGTTGTTTCCTCACAAGCACCTTTTTTCTCCATCTTGTAGCTTATAAAAAAAATAAAAATAAAATACAGCTTGTCAAGTTTGACACCAAGCCTTGGATTAGGTAAACTGTTCACCATATAAGTCCCTATGAATGAGATGTTCCTATAGAAACAATAACAAATTCGAATAATATAAACCTTTCATTCGCCTTATATGGTAGGCGCCGCTATTGTCAGAGGTGCTGTTACAGAAAACAGCATTGATCATCTGATCAATCAGGTTCAAGAATGTAAAATCCCTGTCATATAAGAACAACTGCAATGCAAAATAGAGCGTGTAATTCTGTTTAGGCTGCTTAGCCCCTACATTAAGTATGAAATATTGACCAAAAAGCTATTTTGTTGTTTTGTTTGTGCGTGTCGAGGCATTTCTGATTGTAATATGTAGAGTGTTTACTGCTGATGCATTGAAGCAATGATTATGCTAAATACACTTAGCAGCAAAAGGGCATAATTAGCAAACAGAATGTCTGATTATGACTTGGTTTGAAATGGATGGACAGTGCTGCCAGAATCAGCGTGGGAGAGAAAGAGCCAGAAAGCAACACACAGGAGGCCGGGAAGGAATACTAATGCGGCAAGTTCATTTGCATATCATACTCTGACCCCAGTGTTGCTCCTACATAGCACACAAAATGAGGAGCAGAGGAGGAGAAGTAGAAAATAGAGACAGATATTTTAAAAAAAGGACTGGGATCCAGGTAGATCATGGTGTTTAAAAATGTATGGAGCCAAGTGTATGGGAAAGATGGGAATGGATAAGAACATAATATTTGAAGACGCACTGGGTTTGAAGAAAGAATGAAAAAAGATGTATGTATGGAGGTGGGGAGAATGATGGAATGTTGAATGAGAGGAGAAGAAAAAAAGACATGCCTGAGAAATGACATGATCATTTCCAACTGAAAAAAAAAGAGCCAGATGTACCTCCTTGAACCTCTATAGACCTACTTTAAAGCGGTAACGCACACACATAGGCATACAAGACGTATACAGAGGAGCAGGTTATGACATATGAGATGTAGTTTATGAAAATGACTATCCTAAAGCAGGAGTAAACTGGAACATTTCACCCAGAAGTTACTGAATGTCTTGTGTGCAGACACTAAAATAATTCCTCACCATCTGTTGACAGCACATTGCTGGTTATTAGAAGTTATTATGAACTACAGACAGCAGTGCAGACACACCAGACAGCTGCCATGTCTCACACAATTCAGTCCATCCAAAACACTCTGCTCTGCCTGCACACATCATCCGCTGCAATTTTCCTTCGATTGTGCCAGTCCTTACTCTGTTACAATACAATGGATAAATCACTTCTGAGCCGTAAAATGCACATTTCAGGTTTATTTAAGGATGAATTTAACACTAAAGAAAATCAGCGTGATCAAATTTTTTAAGTTTTCTTCTGTTCAGTTCAATATATTCATATTATGGTAAAACTGTATATATAGTTACAGAAATAAGAGGACATAGACAATAACTATGAGCAATGATCATTATTAACTCTTCTACTTGACAGATAAAATCAAGCAAAGCACCAGTACACAGATCTTATGAATCATTACCCATGCACAATGTAGCCTTCACAGCTCTCATAATAAGGCTTAATGTCTCTCATTATCCTTCATGAGCCATTCGGAAGTGAAAATGGGGTTTATCTCTGCATCCTGTCCTTAACCCTGGTAGTAGGAAAGAGTCATGTTTCCATGAAGTAGTCAGGAGAGGAACCCTGCCTTGGATTGGATCATTAGCTCATGCTAATGTCCCCTTCTAATAAAACACTGGCAGAAGGGCCAGAGAGTGAGTGAGTGAGTGAGTCATAAGCAAGTTTAATAGCTAATCAGAACTTTAATATAATCAAAGATCTGGAGTTTGTAAGAGTTAAAGAAGTTTTGCCAGATATGTACGTAAGATATCCTGCAAAATGCATTGATGACACTAACCTCATTTATTTATTCTCCAGAAACCCAAACTGCTCATGACAAAGACTCACCAAGACTATTGACAACCCTGGAAATCTCTCAAATCACATCTAACAATGCACGCAAGCTCGCTGTAGTTCTGTAAAACTCTCTTTCTCTTCTCATACTGCTAACTTTACTGTCATGTAAGACGCTTTTTTGTGTTTTTTTGCTTGTGATTACATTTTGAGTTCAAATCCTGACATTTCAGTCCAAGATAGCAAAATTGGACATGCTGTCTGGGTGGGAGGGATGGTGTTTTACTCTCCCTGGCCAATCAAAGTGACAATAGTTAATTGTGGGCATTTGTAAGCTCATGTATGCAGAAGAGGGTAGTTAGTACTTTCTTCTGAGTGTGCTAGCAACAGTTTGAAAAGATGTGGTGATTGGCTTCACATGTCTCAAAGGAAGAACATGGTAGTCTTCAACTTCCTTGGATGGTAGCTATTATGTGATAGGTGATAAATAGCTGGGAGTGGGTGGGAATTGGGATAATTGGATAAAAATCCCCAAAAATATGAATAAAGACATTAAACATGTAGTGGGTTTTTTTTCTTTACAGCATCTTAAGAATCTGACCATATTCTCCAGAAGGGCCACTCATTCAGCCGCTTATTGGGGCCCTTGCCATCTTGAGATTGGACATGGATGGTCCCTTGCATGCCAACGGACTCCTGCAACTGATCCGGAATGTAGCTATATGACTTGTTGCTATTCTCTCCAAGTTCTCCCACATAAACCCATTACTGCATTCCCTCTACTGACTTAGTGTAGCTACCCATGCCCAAGAACAACTTTATGCCAACAACATTGACAGATATTATCTCTGCCACCAATAACAATAAGCCTAGTCCTTGACATCTGACCTTGTTGTAACCTTGACCCTGTTTGGATCAGTTCCAAAATCAGGTAATTTGCTGGTTATAATGAGAATTCCATAAATCCTAAAACATTCAACCACATGTTGAGATATCTTGATGAATACAATCTCAGACAGATGGATGGATGGACAGGCAACCCAAAAACAAAATGCCTCCATCACCTGGTGGTAGAGGCATAAATATTCACCGGATCCATCTACCCTAGGATACCTCTCAAAGCTCACATTGTAACACATTCATTTTGAGCCTATAGCTTGACTCTACTTTACTAACCATTTCTCAAGACACAAATAAAACATAAATTAAGACTATTGGCACCAAGATGGTGGAATGAACTTTCCCAGTTACAGCTGAATCCCTGGTGTACAAACTGTTGCTGTATTAACTCATTTTACTACAATAACTACTCTCTAGCAGTCTGTTTATTTCATAATGGTATTCTTAGACCCTGACCTATTTGGACATGCATGAGGATATGTTCTGGACGGAGACAATAATGCACGTCTGCAATTTGCTCTACATTAGGGGGGTCTGGCAAATGCTTTACGGCGGGTGTACACGATATGATTTTTGGCTGTCCCAGATGAAAGATGACCAATGTGAAAGAAACATGGTGATATCTTGGTCATGGTTCCAAAATGGTGGTCGTATATCATACTGTCAGAGAGGTTCAAAGATGGCTGTTGTCATGTGACCAAAGATTACCCGGGACAAAATTATGGCAGTGTCAGAAACCTAAAACCAGACACTGGCGCCAAACTTAAATGTTTTTGCTTAGCCTTCATTGTTTACCAGTATAGTGGCAAAGATGGATGACGCATGCTGATGATGTTTTATTCTTGTATACTGACTTGCTTTGTAGCCTACGATTCAGTAGATTTTATCGTCGCACAGTCTAACATACATCAAACTTGATGTCGTACTCAAGTTTATTAGATCCATGTTGCACAGTGTGGCTTGCAATACACTTATACGACTGCTGAGATCTCACAGTCTGTATTTGCCATTAGATGTAAATGTAAATTAAATGCTAAGACAGTTCATACTGCCACCAATATAAGGTTTATTATTCTTTTCACTGGTGTAAAAGGCACAATCCTGTAGAAAATAAGTACAACTTGGACGTTTCTCTGTGACAATTCAGCCTCATCTATAACAATGACCACAACTGCTATGCAGGGCCAATGGTAGAAATCCTGAGAAAAGCTGACACTCACTCCTAAACCTCATCCTAATCCAACATTCTCTGCCTTAAATCACATGCTCCAACGTGTCTGACTAGCTCTGAGACCTCATCACACAGTCACCCCTGTCACTGTAAAGAAAGTAAAAAGAAAGAGGTAGCTGATGACCAGAAATGAGAGAAATCCCAACCAGTGTGCCACATCAACCCACAAAACAAAGATTAAAAACAAACACATTTTTAAAAAAGGAAGAAAATCTTAATGTTCCTAATAGGTTCAGCATGAACACATGCTCTGGGATTCCAGCAGAATGATAATGACAACAGACATTAATGAGACTAAGCGGTCCAGGTAGCTGGAACTCTTTAAGGCTTTTATCTCTTCATTCCTCAGTCCAGAGAGATGGAGCAGCAGGTCAAGGCTCAAATGAAAACGGCACAGAGGTCAGAGCTCCAGTGACTCCCTAGAGTCTCCAACAAACACAGGCTATAAACAGCAGGCAGAATTTCCCACATGCACATACTCAGAGGCAGCCTTGAGCAGCGGTGGAAAAGAAGGAGCTTGAAAGCAGTGCAGACCTGAATGAAGGTACAAAAGTATGAAAAACGCTGCAGACATGCTTTCATCCTTTTTTAATATAAATCTTTAACCATCAACCTGACACTTGTGCCTTTTCTACCACACAAAAAGGAAGTAAATACTCCTGCTCTTTTTCAGTACCCTTAAAATAACATAGAACACTTTAGGACACGTGTACTATAAGTGCACATACATAAGTAGCATATTGTACATAAATTCTTACATACATATTGAAAATAGTGCTAACCATACACTAGAAGACTTGGAAAAGTCTTTTATCAAGTCTGACCCCCACTCACATCTAAAGACAATGTGTCACAGAGTTATGATGGCCTTGGACCAAAGAACTTTTCATGTGATTAAATATGATTTTGCAAAGACTAGGGATCTTGCAGGGTCACTATTTGCATGAGCCAAAAAGGTAATATTACACATGGTTGATTTTATCGGAATGTCAAGATGAGAAAAAGACTAAGACAGCTATCCTGACCACCTTATACAAAATGATCTAGGTGGTGGGAGCATGCCCCAAAATGCTCACGATTTTATTCCGACATTGAAAATTGGTCTGCGACAGTAAGTCCTTTGCTCTAAGGCCGTTACTGTTACTATTTCATATACTATCCAAGCACTACTTCTAACCTTACTTTGGACTAAACCAGAATAAAGTTAGTATCCTTCCACCTCTTTTTTTTTTTTTTAAGTTTATAAGGAAAAGCTACAACGGGTACACTAATAACTTATTACTCTGCTTAAACATAAACTGCATAATGCCTACAAAGTACATTCCGAGTTATTAAAAAATCAGTTGTACAAGTACAGCTAGTTCTTCACATATCACATATAGCTAATACGCCACATACAGTGTCACAACTGATAACTGATAACTATCTGCGAGGGTTCGCGTTAGGGATGTGGTGGATCACAACATTTATTCAATGTCGTGATGCTCATGAAACTTATTAGGACTTAAAGACTATGATAGACAAGTGGTTGGCTATAGTATTTATGTTTATAGCCAATTTGTACTGTGACAGCTAGCTATTAGCATGCAAGCTAGATTCTATTGTCAGTTATTAGCTGTCATTAGTTAATGTTTGCACATGCTCACTGGTTTGTCCTTACTGTCAATAGCTAAAAATTAATGAGGGATTTGTTATATAATTCACTTGTGATTCTGTCTTGTGTTTTTATTTTCATATTATAAGTCAATTGAATTTAAGTACACCTGAGAATTTGTAGTTTGGCACTTAAGAGAAGAATTTAAAGCTGTACTTCTACTTGAGAAATGACTTGTGTAGGGAATTTCTTTATTTTTGCTACCTCTACTTGCAGTATACTTTTTTGTATGTTAAGGCAGTGTGAGGACAGGCTGAGACAGCAGTCAGAGAGAGACGAGCCACGGCTCAGGTCCATGTCAGCTCTGCTGACAGAATATCACATACCGTCTCCTAAGCACCATTGGGGATCTCTCATTGTGGTTCAGGGCCTGGAGGCCAGTTTGAGATTTCAATTATTGCTGTGGTTTTTAATTTGTTTACCCTCACAGTGCTGACAAATCAGAGCTTTAAGAAACAGCTGGCACAGTGATGACTTCAGCTGCCTGTTACGAGGAAGCAGGGAGTGTTTTATTTTCATAATCTTTCTAATGAATAAGGACTTGCATTTGGCTTTCATGAGTGGATTTGGAGATAGGCCAGTCCTTTCAATCATCTGCAGTTGAATTAAAATGGAAATTCAATAAAAAAAAAAGAGAGCAGCAGGCCCTGACAATCAACAAATGCTGATGTAGAGAAGGCTGACTTATAACCTAATGAACAGAAACAGAATAAATCATACAAAGAGAGAGAGAGACAGAGAGAGAGAGAGAAATGGCACAGAAGCAGAGGAGAAACAGAAAAGTCTGTTGTGCCACTAAGCTAAATGATGTATCAGATACACTTCCCACTTCTACCTTTCAATGCCTCACCTCCTGGTTGCTCAGCCCATGTGCTCTGTGTGCTTACCATGCCTGGGGTTTCCTCTTCAGCAGGCCCTGGCGTCTCCACTGCGAGTGCGGACTGAGGTGGTAGGTCAGCTGTCGGCACACCTTCTCCATCGCGCCCAGAGAATCACCCTCCTGAACAGGCAAAGAATGTAGAGAGCAGAGAACGAGGAAGAGGAGTCAGTCATGCAATAAACAGAACAGCTTCATGTGAACTACAGTGATGTGGGGAAAATCTCATTTCTCTGGCAGAAAAGATTAAAGATAGATTCTGTTTTTGCACAAAAAAAAAATAGCTAGTACAAGCGGCTCCGTATGTGATTGTGTGTGTGTGTGCACACTGATGCCAAGATTCATGAGTATATAATGTATTTTCAGACTGTGGTGCTGCATGATGCTGTGTTTTATGAGTTTCTTTGCACTTCTCTATATTTCTTACTCACCATTACCGCATTGACTCTCAGAAAATCCTTCAAGGGATATTTAGATGGTAGAGGGTTCTGTCATCTGAAAGCAACTAAATACCCTTTAAGAGTTTCCACTTGAGGGCAAACCAAAAACCCCAATAAGGTGCTATAGGAAACTTTTTTTTTAAATATTAGTAAAAGCTACAGTGCATATGATACTGCATGATGCATGATACTGTAATCATTGTAACATGCTTATTGTGTTTAAAAAAAAAAAAGTGGTGAAAACAATATGATGAAATCCAGTGTTTTACATTTCTGAATAATATTCACTATAACCAGTTTTCATGTCACACAATGTGGTATCAGTAAACTGTGGTTGCTAAGCAACATAATGGGCAAAGATAACGCTATTCTATATGGCTTAAATGTTATGGTTTTATTGCTATAAAAGCTGGTGCATTAATACTGAAATCAATTATCGTGTGTCAGTCACAGACTTGTGTATGCTGAAACAGAAAATATCCTTTTTTTTTAATACAGAACCAACATTTGGCTCAATGCCTCTCGCTTCAATACTGTATTATATATTATAAAAGAGCTTCAGAAGTTTTACATTTTAGCAGTCCTACCGCAATAATATTGTTCTTGTTGCTGTTTTATAGAAATCAGCTGTAAGAAAGGCTTTGCTCCAGAGCTGAGCTGCTTGTTTGTTCCATGTTGTTGGGTCTGATTTGCTCCATTAACTGCAGCAGCATTAGCAGAAATCTCCTAGTGTAAACTCACTCATCTTCACAATGTGACTCATCATCCGTGAGCAGAACACTAGCTCTGTCAATCACACAGCCCGGCTCATAATCCCCCCTCTATCTGCCAATATGTTTGCGACTGAAATTGCGTTCCTCTTTACTGCTGTTAGTGACATTCACTAATGCCTCTGAAATCTGGTATGATTGGAAAATAGTCAGTGTATACTTCACCTACATTTCCTGTAACTCATGTAGCTTGCTGTGATACACAACATTAAAACTTACACCCTACAGGCAAAAAAGTGATATTTGTTTTGTGTGTTCATGCACAGAGATACGATCATATTTGATGGGGGAAAAAAAATATGCCTTCTATTGTCCTGATATTCACTATCAAGGAATCTTGTCATAAGTACCATTCATTTCCTGTTTCTCCTCAGCTAACAATGATACACACACACATAAGTAAAACACTAAACACAAACATCTTCACCTTCCAAAATACAGGCAGAACAAGAAAAGAAAAAATTGACTGTGTAGATGCCCCTGGATATGATTATCTTTCAGGTAAGAAGAAAGTGTAAAGATACTGTTAAAGTTTCCGTTTTTAAGAGTACAACCCTTCAACAACACTTTACAAATCATTTTATAACCAGAATTAGAGATGGAATTAAAAAGACGCACTTGTGTATGCTTTATTCTTCATTACTGCGGTGCTCAAGCACGGCCAGCAACCTGCTCAGTGTTGACAAACGCAGCCAGATCCCTCACAAGCGATCTAGTTGTACATGCATTGCCTTGGGCTGAAGATAATGGCTAGTAAGTGTTCCTACCGCTTTTATCAATCATTTATCAATATCACATTATAATTCAAAGCTGGTTTGTATTAAATTTAAAATATTTAAAAGATTTTAAAATGTAGAAACTGCATCCAATTTTAATATATATATATACATGTATGTGTGTGTTGAGAGAAATTATCCTTTTCTGCAAGCTGTTATTCTTGCTCCAATGTCTTTTTGTTTTTTATACATATGTTTATAGAGCTAGGATTACTGCGAAGACATCACGCATAATAACCGAGATGAAGGCGAAAACATGTCGTGTGACTTATACGAAAGTGGAACTTTATTCTTTTTCTTGACAAGTCTGAACAGACTTCCCTATTGTATTGTTCAGACTTTATAATCATTCATCCCATGTTGAGTTACATAAACTTTCGAAATTATATCACTGCACTTTCAGGTCCATTAAAAAGCATGGAATTTCTTTCATTTTTCCTTTCCCCCATTTTCTCTCTAATGTGGTCTCCTGCCAATTCCCTCCCACTATCGAACTGTTATCATACAACAGCTACCAACCTGGGAAGCCAGCCATGTAAAGCCAGCCAACTGCATCTTTTCTAATTGCTGTTTATGCTGTGTCACACTCAGAGAAACGCACTGTTTGCCCTCTTGCACATACACAAGCTCAGAGACACCCATGAGTGCCTAATGCTGCTATGATTGACAGGGGAGGGAGAATGCCATCCCTCGCACCCAGACAACATGGCCAGTTTTGCACCTTTGGCTCCTGATCATGAATGGCTGTGACACTATTGGGATTTGAAACTGTGATCTCCCAACGACAGAGCAAATGCTTTTCTGTTGCAAGTCATCGTGAAGCAAATATGGCGGCACCCAAGACATATACTTCTGGAAAAATTTGCACCACGAACAAATCTCTGTAAAATGAATACGGAGCTAATTCCTCATTTCTGTGTTATTCTTTGCACAATTTCCATGCATGCATTCATTCCACCACATTTTCGGGCACTACTTAATGCATGCACAGTCTGAACACTTGACACCACTCGTTGATAACCAAACCACCAATTTGCTGTTTTTTTGCAGTGCTGGATGAGAACTTTTCGAAATCTATCTATCAGTGATATTTCTAGAATTCCTGTTTCAGTTAAAAGCACAGATATTAAAATAAATGGACATAATTTGTACAGTGCTCCAAAAAGGAAATTCTTTTGGCTTTCAGTATCAGGTTTCATTCCTGTGTGTGTGCTTTTTCAGCCAAGAATTTTCATTTCAATGCGTCACTAAAGGAACTAATCACTCTACCGTCTTCGGGCAATGAACGTATCTGGCCAAACTGATAATGAGGTCGTGTGTAATGGGATCCACCAGGTTCCGAAAACTGGCGTAGCGATAAAGGACGTCATCCAGGGAGGTTGACTCCATTCCCAGATCCTACAGCAAAAAACAGAGGAAATTGAGCTTTAAATGACTTCCGTAGCAGAGGACAAAGAAAAGATTAACAGCAAACTTTTCACAGTATTTTACATTTTAGATTTACTACAATTTACATTTTGCTTTACAGAAAACGGGTGTATAAGATCATATTTATGAAAATATCTTGCCTATTCTTTGATTCTTGAAATGGTCTTCTTCATTTGGAAGATAATTCTATTTATTTCAAGCATCCATTTCTATAAACAAATGTGTTTAATAATATTTATCATTATCCCACAATGAGAATTATTACACAAATTAGACAAGATATTTTCACTTATCTCTTTTTCTGCTGTAAAATAAGAAAGTGACTGTTCAAATTGAAATTGTGAATTATGCAGCGTAAAAAGTCCATTTGAATGTGAAAATGAAGCACTGCTGCATTACCTGCTGAAAACGGTGTCTAATTGACACCAGCTAACGTTTTTCTTAAATGCATCCAACGGGTTTGTTGTGTGCCTCAAACACTGATCATATCTAAAGGTTATAAGCATTGCTCTCTCACTGGATCATCGGGCCATATTTCATGGGCATTACAGCATGACTGCTCCCTGTCACTGTATGAAAAACCCAAACAAATTCATAATACAATTCAACAAACCTAAATGTGAATTTAATCTACTTTACCCAAGGGCCTTGTTATCTACACAGCAACAAGAAGAAGAAGAAGGAACAGCAATTACAGAAGCTCAACACATCACAGCGTCTTCGGTTGGTTTTCAAGCAAGGCAGGATTCAAGAACCTGATTTCAAAAATCAGGTGATAAGAAATATGAATGCACAAAACATACACAAAGACACAGAAGATGTATTCTAAAGGAACCAGATAGGAAACCTATAAGGGTTTTCACCTTGTTAAAGGGGCCACCTCACCCTTCCCAGAATTAAATTAGTTGTTTTTGTTTACATATGCATCAGCGGGTTTTGAAAGCACGTGACCGCTACTCTGCTAGCTTTCTTCGTGAGCGCTCACCTAGCCAAATACCAAGCCTTTACATGAAAACTTTCACTAATAAAAATGGAAGACATGGTCACCGAAGAATATTATGAGGAGTCGAGTATCAGCCTAGAGGTAGACAGGATCATTTATCATTAACAAAACGCCTACGGTTCTCCAATCCAACCAACTCACAAACAACAACAGGAAGCCAAAGAAGTCAGGCAAATCCTACGGTACCCCTAGCTGTGGAAGTTTGTCATGGTCATCAAGTGGTAAGATTGAAATTTATCCACCTTTATTACACATCTTTGTTGAATATTGAATTCTGAGTCATTAATTACAGAATTCTACAGTCTGTTATTTCTGTATAACAGACGGTTGCTTTGGACCACATCATTAGTGGAAGCAATCATTTTTAAACCAATGAAATAATTTTTAAATCAATACTATGTATCAAATTATTGATTTCTTTATTAAGTAGCCATGCAATACTCGGGATTGCAGCAGATTGTTTTTCAAACATAACATAGTGGAATATCGACGGCATCTAAAACGGCAACTCGTTACTTAGCCAGAGGCTTCTGGGAAAGGGTGACCTGTCCACGTTAATGTTTTTTCTCCAAGAATCTTCCTCACTCAGTAATACAGACCAGCAGTGCACAATACTCATCCATAGAGCTACATTATTAATCATCTTACAAACAAAAGTCCATCTATTATCACTGTTTCTTAAGACACGGGTGCACCTAGCAACCGACGGCATCCCACCTTCCTTCCCTTTCTCATTAACTGCTCTTTCAATTTACATGGACTAATAGACTGAAATACCATTGTACCACGCAACTGAAATGACACGCAGACCGAAATCCCCCACTGAGATTCATGAGCTCATGCTGTTAAAACATATGGAGGATTTAAAAAGCATCTGGCCCCTGGCCTTGATCCCCGTTCTTCACAGAAGGCTTACCCTTTTCTATAGGATTATTAGGATCCTTAAACATCCATCATGCTTAAAGGTACACTCTAGCAGTTTCATTTCTATCTACATCCACCTCATCATACTGTATGTGCAGACAAATAAGAAAGGAACTGGAACCTGTTCAATTGATACCAGTATAATGGTAACCCAAGGACAGTTATTGAATTTTGGCAATAAATGTTTAAAATATGTGAATATTTATGACATCTACTGTACAGTATAACACAATATATAAAATATTATATAACACAAATTCAACACCATTAAACCATTCAAATCTGAGACAGCCATGAGTATCTTATGCAGCTGATATACTATATGGTTTGACACCTGACCATCACACCCATATGTACATTTTGAACATCTCATTCCAGATTTAGTTCCCACTGATGTTATAATAACCTTCACTCTTCTGGGAAGACTTCACACGAGATTTGGAGTGTAGCTATGGGTATTTGTGCTCATTCAGCCACAACAACATTATTGAGGTCAGGCACTGATGTTGGGCGAGGAGGTCTGGGTCACAGTTGGTGTTCCAGTTCATCCTAAAGCTATTCAATATGATTAAGGTTGGGCACTGTGCAGGATACTTGAGTTCTACCACTCCAACCTTGGCAAGTCATGTCTTCATGGAGCTCACTTGGTGCACAGGGCCATTGTCATACTGGAACACGTTTGGGCCTCTTAGTTCCAGTGAAGGGAAATTGTAATGCTACAGCATACAAAGACATCCTGTACAATTGTGTGCTTCCAGCATGTTCAGTAATCACTTTACTGAACATTACTATGGTTGGTGGAGCCTGTCTGAGGGATAGATCCAGAGCCTTTCCCAGGAATACTTGGAATGAAGCGAGAATTCATTTTGACTAGGTCTCCAGTCCATTTCAGGGATCCATGCACACAAACTTGTACATCTGTGTACAACTTGGGGCAATTTAGTGTATCCATTGCACCTACTAGCAGGCCTTCGGTTGGTGGAAGGAAATCTGAGAAAGATTGAAGACACCCACACTAACATGGGGAGAACGTGCAGAACCCAGAGAAACTGGAGAGACCCTGGAGCATTGAGGCAACAATGTTAACTGCTCCTATAGAGCTACTTTAATAAAGACTACAATGTCTTGCCTTTACTCCAATCTCTGAAATTGCGAGATACAGAATTACAGAAAGCTTCCACTAAAGAATTCATGAAAACATTTTAAAAAATGTGTTTTGCTTCTCATTTATTGACAGCAACAGCTCTTAGACTTCATGTAAACATGTTCTAAATGATTCACAATTATTGCCTGTACATGCATATGTTATAGATGAGGCTAAGAGAGTAGTTGAAAAACTCAAAACACAAAATGCTAAATAGTATTGTCTCTCTCGGAATTCCACTTCTGCTGAGCTCATTTGATTGTCTGTGCTCTCACTGATGGACATGAGCTGCAGTAGGGCCTTCTTTCAATCCTCAGTCTCCCCATAGGAAATCCTTTTACTTCTAAACTCTCTTTCTGATCCCGCCATCATAGACTGCAACATCTAGAAAATAAAAGTGTCTACACAGCAGAGTAATAAATTGCACAGCCATTCTAATTGCATCAGCAGTGCAGGACGGTCCAGCCGCTGACCATGTATCTCAGCAGCTGTGATACGGGTGAATTATGCATCCACTAGTGCATAGTGCAAACAAGGAGAAACTACACATCTGGTATGTGGGTGGACTTGTAGCAGAAGCCCCTTGGAGCCTGTGTTATGTCTACAGAGGAACCTTAATGCTTGCCTCCACTGTAATTGACATGTCCATGATAGACGGCTTCGGCTTGCTATGCTCTCTCCTCCCACGTAGTCTTATAAGGATATGTGCTCATTCTGACCTTGCTGATTAAAGACATGCAAAAGAAAAGCTATGGCTCAAATTTCAGCATATTATACCACTTCCCTCTGCAGAATGCTTTGTTGGTCAACAGTAATGTGAAATGTGAAATCAATACAAATATAAATAAATGGCAAATATATGGCACTATGTCAAGATGTGTCACATTAAAAGGAATTGGTTAACTGCTATTAATTTACTCTTGTTGTTTGTTGTAAGGGGACATGTGGAGAGGGTTAAGTTATACTTACAAGTGTATTTTATTCATTAATCAACTTTGTGTGGAGTCAGGATTAAATCAGGTTCTCACTGTAATCAAACTGCACTAGTTTTCATTTGCACGTGATATCAGCTACACAAACAAACACAACAATGAATAACTGAAATGGTCTATGGCTATATTGCATCTGTACCTATAGGTGAAAGTGCCCTTAGAATATTGAGACCTTGTTGATAATTGTGCTCAGTGAAAATGTCCTCAAAATATTTTATTCATCGTTTTGAATAATGACAATGTGCTCAGGATATGAGCTTTTATTATTATTATTAGTAGTAGTAGTAGTAGCAGATATTTAGTAGCTGTTTTATTCTAGTCTGGGTCGTGGTGGTTCCTGAGCCAATCCTGGGAACACTGGGCAAAAGTAAGAGAATTCACAGTGCATCACAAGGCGCCAAACAAACACACATTCACACCTAGGAGCAATTTGGCCAATCTAACCCATCTGCCTAACTGCAAGTTTTAGTTATTGAGAAGAAACCTGAAAAGCAAGAGAAAACCCACATGAATTCCACAGAGACGGTACCCAGAGCTCAGGATTGAACCAGGGATCCTGGAGCTGTTAGGTGGCTTCAAGTTCAAGTTCTAGTTCAAGTGGTTTTTATTGTCATTTCACCCATATACATGTGGTACAGTGTATAGTGAAACGAGACAACGTTTCTCGAGGACCAAGGTGCTACATATAAGACAACACAGAAGTACAAAAGGTGCACGTGTGCAACATAGGTTCGGGTGAGAAGTGGGGTACGTTCTGGGCAGGTTACCAATCTATCGCAGGTTTAACACAGAGACGAACAACCATTCACACCTATGGGCAATATACAGTAGCCAGTTGACCTAATGCGCATGTCTTCAGGAGGCTTCAGGAAACCCACACAGGCATCAGGAGAACATGCAAACTCCACACAGAAAGGCCCCAGTCAACCGGCAGGTTCAAATCCAAAACCTTCTTTCTGTGAGGTAACAATGTTAACCACTACACCACTGTGCCACTGGCAACACTCTTATTATATGTGTCACACTGACTACACACAGTATGATATTGTAAATTGGTGAAAATAAATATGTATATGATATCAGTTCAAATGCTTGCACTGATGATATAACTATTGGCTACTAACTTAAATATCCAACCATTGCCTTTAGGCCTGTAACTGGCTCCAATCTCAGAACAGCATTCTGTCAGCTGTAGCGTTCACCTCTGCTGACTCTGCTCTGTTTCCACATGCATGAACACACTGCCTCACAGACATGATGACTGTGTCACTGACAGTATTGGGTAACGTGCTCTACATGCAATAAGTATTGCATGCAATATTTATCTGTGCAATATTCTCGTATAATATCCATCCATCCATCATCTATACCGCTTTATCCGTCTGAGTCGCGGGGGAAGCTGGAGCCAATCCAGCATATTTGGGCGAGAGGCGGGGTACACCCTGGGCAGGTCGCCAGTCCACCACAGGGCTAACACAGACAAACAACCACATACGCTCGCATTCACACCTATGGGCAATTTAGAGTAGCCAGTTGACCTAATCTGCATGTCTTTGGACTGTGGGAGGAAACCGGAGCACCCGGATAAAACCCACGCACGCACGGGGAGAACATGCAAACTCCGCACAGAAAGGTACCTTGGGTGACCTAGGGATCGAACCCAGGACCTTCTTGCTGATCACTGCACCACCTTGCCGCCCTCTCGTATAATATAATATAATAAAATATAGTATCAAATAAAATTATAATATAGTTATAAGGTTATAGGCTACAGTATATCAGCTTATCCACTTCTTTTCACAGCTACCTATGTTGTCTATGTTCTTGTATTTGTTACGTTTTGGTAATGTGTAATGTCTAACAATCTTAATAGACCTTTCTGATTATGGAATGTGATAAGACTTAATTCTGCCGTTAAGGCCACTGCTTTTCTGCACTCCTGTACCTGTCGCAGGGTTTTCAGCATCTCTGTGGCCTCGTCGTGTTTGCCCTGCTTCGCCATGAGCATCATGTCCTGGATCATGCCCACACGCCGCTGGTATGGAGGTGGAGGTCCGGTGCGCGAGAGTCTCTCCCCAGCGCGCAGCACGAGCGATGCGCGCACGTCATTGCTGCGCTCGCGCGTCGGTGTCCTCCTGCAGCGCGCGCTTTGAGGGCTGGCGCCCGCCTCATCCGGGCTCTTCGCCTGCTTCGCTCCCATGACCGAGCCCGGACACGCACACTCACAGATTCACTCAATCGCGTCCTGCACTAGCGACAAGTTCGCGCAGCATTTGAGAAACGTACGTGAACGCGAGTGACGTCGAATAGCACGAGTTTACAGGCGCGTCACCGGTTTGTTTACATCACACCTGTCCCGGACAGAGTGCTGACGGCTATACGCATGAATCTCTCAAAACAAAGCGAACTAAAGCTGTACATGAGATGTGCATCTTACGAGTTCAAAGACGGACAATACGCGCGAGCTCCGAACAAACGCGTTTCCTATCATCCGCGTGCATCACAAACTTCAGCAATTCATAACCTTCCGCTCACTTGTCTCGCCTAAATATACAAACAAAACAGCGCGATTTCCAGGTGCAGCAAGGTCCTTTAAAACCTCCCCTTAGCTCCAGTACCTTAGGAACTACCTTGAATGAATAAACCCATCATCCAATTAAGGTCAATGCGACAAACACGACATATCCGCTAAATATAGGCTGGAGGACTAGTAGGCTATTTCCTTTCGTGTCCCTCAGGTAGGGAACAGATCAGATGAGGATGCCTGGAGCATGGCCGCAGACAGGGAGAGGAAAACAACAATGCTCAAACTCCCATTGTGCAGTTATCTCTGCACAGCAATCCCATGTGCTGAACAGATATTGTATTTGGTCCTTCAGGTCCGCCTACACCCCGAAGCAAAGTAAAGCGAGGTCAGAATGGAAGAGAAGGGCTCGCGTCGGTATTAGTGTCCGTTTTCCTCTTCGCCAAAGTCATCCCAGCTCTGTCCTTCACGTGCACTTTCCCTATATTTTCTGGACGCTTAAAAAAAAAAAAAATCTCTGGTTATGTTTGAATCAGTGCTTTCTTTTCTATAAAGTGGGTCCTGTCCGATGCTTCAGTGTTTACGGATTGGGTTTGTGTCTGTACCAGTGGATTGTGGTGCAGAGAGCCTCCCACCCCATTCCCCCTCCATCTGGGAGGGGTCGGGCAGTGTGCACATCATCCTCGTGCAACTCGCCAAACATTGAACTCAGTCATAATACCGACCGAAATTTTAAACAGGAGTGATTTACAAAGAGGGAAATTGATGCAGATTGGATTGATGCTGCATTACAGGCTAGGACTTAGGCTGTAGCCTATAGTAGCCTAAGCTATTGAAATATACACAAAAATGTATTTCATATGTAGGTAAAAATGTAAGAACCAAATAATAAGTGGGCATTTGTACAGGGTCAGACTGTAACTGCGGCAAAGAAGCTCATCCATTGCATCGGTTTCTCATCTACACAGTGCACATCCGAGGTCTTTGCACAGACCCGTACTGATTGCCACAACACTGCATGCATTTCACTTTACTGACGCCTGGCGCTGAAGGAAGTGCATTTACCGTATATTTATAAAGCACATCTAAAACTCTGACTAAAATGTAGCAAATAACTTAGTTCCTAGTTTCCTAAATGTGTTCTAGTTTGGAACCCTTTCTAATCAGGATACACTGGTGTGTGCAAAGGAACAGTGTAGATGCAGATTTTTATACCACACCTAATTCAAGTCTTGGCGTGAGGCAGGAGTATATACCCTGGATGGAAATAAGGGCACCATGCACACTCATTCTCACATTTATTCAGACCTATTTATAATAGCCAGTCTACCTATTGGGGGCTAGGAGGAAACTAGAAAACCCAGAGGATACATACACAAACATGAAAAAAGCATGCACAGTAAATCCACAAAGACGGTAACCTGAGCACAGGATCAAACCATAGACTCGAGCTATGACGTGTCAATGTTACCTGATGTACCGTGCCATCACCACAGCTTATTTGATATGTTTAATCAGCTGATCTTCTTCTTTACTTCAGTGTAAAAGATGATGCAGCTATGTAGGCCCTCGGCAGATATGTTTAGATACTCCTACTGCCTTAAGGGCTCTACTGTATATTTGCTTTTTCCCCCTAAGGGGTGTCATAATAGGTTAGAGATTCAGTTCAGCTGGTAGGCTGTTCCTTGGTTCAGCAACAACAAAAACATGATCACATTTATGTGAAAGAGCCCAAAAAATGCTGAGAAGGAAAAATATATACATTTCCAAAATTACTGGGAAATATTAATTTCTGTAACATGAAGTGGGTCATTAGGTTTTGAGCTGATGACACAGGCCTGACACAGAGTCATAAATTGCTCAAGTGTGTTTTCTTTGAAAATAACTGATATAAAAAAGTCCACAAATATTTATCTCTGTTCAGTCATTTACTTCAGCAGGATTAATCATCCAACCATTTCGGCTTTAAACCTTCATAACTGTGTAGTCATTTTATATCACCCTTTCCTTTTTTAAATAAAGGCTGCGAGGCATCATGCGGCATAATTAAAGAGACATTACCTTGATTACTTAACATGACTGTGGAACAACACTTTCAGGTATCAAGACTTGAACCTGGGTATGCACCTAAAGAAGTTTTGAAAATAAACAGAGTAGAGTGCTGCGTTAAACCTGTTTGATATTTTGTCTTCACTGCAAGTCACTATGGCCAAAAAACACAAGAGAAATACTGCTGTACATTTTGTCAGTACATTATAGAGAATGTTTTCATTTTGAAATGTTCAAATCTATCGTTCAAGGAGGTGATATGCTCAGTTCCTTGGGATGCACACTCAACCTGTTCCATCATTACCATGTAGCTTTGGAGGCTCCAACACTCATCAATACCTTCTCATCAGACTTGTAACAGGAAGGTATAACAGAGATAATCAATAAGCAAATATATGGATTTAGTGTGAATAGACATGCTCTTATGCAAGCATGAAATTCCAACAAGCCATCTGGAAAATTGGACACAGACCAGGCTGAATCCCCTCATGTCCGCTGCTGACAGAAATAGTTGACCATGCATAGCTGATCACTGTCCCTGTTGCCTGAGAATTAAGCTGTGTCGTACAGTCCAGAGACTGGGTTGTAGAGTTGCACACCATCACAAGGAATTTTATTGGCTACTTATAAACAAATTGTCAGCTTGCTTTCAATGCATAATTATATTGGTCAATAAAGTGTAATTCTTCAACATTCTTCCAGTCTTCAACAAATAATGGTGGAAACCTCTAAGCAGTGACAGCTGGACAGTAGGGGGCTAAAATCGACTACATATCAATAGCTTGACAAAAACTAATAGTGCTGAGTAATACATTGTAATCATTAGGTCTCATTGATCGCATAATGTGGGCTAAACTACTATACATACACACTTAAAGGCAGCTATGTAGCTGTATTTGTGCTTTCTAATTTTCTAAGTGTTGAAAGTCCATAATGACCTATTAGGTTCACTGTGTATTTCCTCTAAATAAAACATAAAAGAGTAAACAGAAAAGGATGTGTCAGTGTCATGGACTAAAAAATATCAGCCAAAAATGGAGATTTACTCCATAACACATGGTGTCTAATTCTGCGTAATCTTCTGACATGGGCTGAGTGTAATTTAATATAATCTTAACTGGTTGAGAGTTATATCCATTAACCTGTTTAATGCACAAATGGAAATTGCAAACTATAAAATGAGTAATGGAAACACGTGAATTTTGAAATAATTTTCAAATATTACAAAAAAGTTTATATGTTTGCATGAGATGGTTTTCCAGACGATTCTACAAAGCAAAGTTTCGCGAAATTTGAATTTCCACTCACAGACCATTCGATTAAAAAAAAACCCCAATTGCTTCTATTATGCACAAAACGTAAAAATGGAAACCTGTCTATGATAGGCTGTCTGAATTTACAGTCTGGGCTACAAAGAAATCAGCCCCAGCCTTGCTTCCTCATTCTGGTTTTTGTGTATTATTTTACACTCTTTATTGTGAATGCAGATAATACACTGAAAAAAGGCATAACATTCAGACTTAAGATATTTAATGGCAAATTAACTGATATGGATGCCAAAAATAAAACCTTATATTCCTGTCATTTTAGCTTTGAATAATAAGGGGCTTAGTCCTGCAAGCCCATTTATACTTGCTGATCTGGCTCAGTGATATACCAAACTGTAGGGCCCGGTACTTGGCGCTGCACAGGGTGCATTGCAACGAGCTCCATCTGATCCTCCAGCGTTGCTCGACTGGTGCCACCATCCCTCAAGGTACAAGGAAGACATGCATCTAAACTGGAATGGTGGAATGAACTTCCCATAGATGTCCAAACAGCCGAATCACTGGGTGTCTTCAAACGATGACTAAAGATCTCTTTTGGAAGTACTTGGATTAAACTTTTAGTATTTATTCTTATATTAAAAAAAAAACAAAAACACAAAATTTCTGCATGCTTTCTTACTGACAACAGAGTTTTTAGTCTAATAGTATTCATAGCCCGGATCCTGGTGAACCAGTATCAGAATGTATTTACCATAAGTAAGTCGCTCTGGATGAAGTCATCTGCCAAATGCTGTAAATGTAAATGTATTTCAGATAAATGCAATTAGTTTTGGATGAGGCTCATTAGGACATTTCCCCCACCTTATTTTAGTAGCACTGTGCGCATGAACCTCAGCAAAAGGAAAGGAAAGACCGTATATTATAAGAAAAGAAATGCATAAACATACTATACAGCATTTTCATATAAGAAAGCAAAAGAAATATATCAGCTTTTACATCTCAGAAATCAGCCATTCTTTAGACACGAACGCGTTTTTTTTTAAAAACCTACGTCAAGTGTACGAGGAGGAGGAGGAGGAACACAGAGGTAACGTCATCATTAGGCGACAAGTCAGATGATGAGGTTAATGGCGCTAGTCGGCTGTAGTTAGGCATGTATAAGCTATGTCGTAAATATGGTATACATATAATATACGGTATATAATTTATACTTATTTTAAGGATACAATGTGAGTCTAATTGAATGCAGTTCTTCTTTGGTTGGAGTATACGGAGGCTCGCTAACTGTACATCTCCATCAGATAACTGCTACCAGCTACCAGCTACCAGCTAGACTCACTGTGTTGGTAAGTTTTCTGGTCAGAAAAATCCAGCAGTATTTTGGCTCATTCACTCCGTTTAATGTTGATTCATCCACACAGGTTGTCCACATATAACCCTGAACGCCATGGCGAATTCATTTACGCTTGGTGAAAGATTTCATGAGAAGGTAAAAGAGTTATTGGAGACAAAATGCTGTAATTCACCAGATCTCCTCGAGGAATTAGATGCACTTAAAGAGCAGACCATCATCTCGTTCAAGACTGCCAGGAAACTGCAGAAACTTCTTCAGCAAAATGGTAGGAAAAGCTAGGATCAGTTTGAAACAAGGTCTGCACTATACATATACAAACTATATGCATTAAGTTGTCTAGTAATTTTCTTGTTTGCATGTATTCATTTATATTTGTTTTTGTTTACTATTGGTGACCACTCATGCATTTGCCTCTGAAGTTAGTTAGTACATCGCATCTTCCTACTGAGTATAATGTTTGCTTCATTGTACAAAAAAATATTTAGACTGCTAAGTATAATGCAACACCACATGGCCTACTTTGTCACAGTGTTAAATGTCCTTCTTTTCGGCAAGAACATCTAAAATATTATTATATAATTATTATATCTAACCTAGGGAGACTTATGCAGATCTTACTTCTCTACAGGATATCCAGTTCACCTTCATGAATTGCTTGAAGACAGCATGCTTCATCTTCCAAAAGTGGAGCCGCCTCCAAGAGTAAGTGGAAAATATAGTATGGCTAAATTGTATTACTTTTAAATGTAATTGAATTCATGTCCACAACTGTGCACTGTGATAAGAACCCCCAGTTAGTGGCTCGTCTGGAGAAGATTAAAGCAAAACTGGCAAATGAAGAGTACAGGAGAATCACACGGAATGTAAATCCTCAGGTAAGTGCTGATTTTCTGTTTTCACACTTCTGTGATAAATTCATTACGACCTTTTGTAAGTCTGTGATATCTTTGTATATTTCTATATATCTTTTTGGATTGGCAGGAAGTTAATAATCATGGAACCCTAACAGACTTTGGAAGACAAGGTCAGTAAAATCCTTTTTGAGGGATGTAACTGGGGTTTTAAGGAAGATGTAAATTCAACCATCAGTTCAACTGCAATGAAATTTGGCAGACTGACAAAATTCCTCACCAAATCTGGTGCACAAAACCACATAAATACTACCTACAGCTTACATTTTGCATTGTTTGTCTTTACAAGTGTGGTTTAGTGTTATGAACCTCCTAATGTCTGGTTTAAATCTGAGCCAGATGCCAGTTTTTCAGTGTATTTTTGATATTTAAAAGCATCTATCCATAAAAGAATAATAAACACAGAGACACTGACCTGGAAGTGAGGCCATAACTCTCAAACATGAGTCTGAGGTTTTGCATCATGGCAGACCATTTTGTAATTGTCTGGAATAACGGATCATATTCATTCTTAAACTCTCACTGAATTCACATTATTATTCACGTTTGTGTTTTACAGTGCGATCGGTCAAAGCCGTCATCGTTACTGTGTTTAATTTCTTGGTAACGGTGGTTGCAGCCTTCGCTTGTGCCTACATGGGTAGTCAGTACGTCTTCACAGAAACTACAGCGGTAAGACGCATACTGTCAAGAGCGCTCTCTAAGAACTGTTAATGTTGATTGAATCTCTGTTTAAACAATTCATTACATTTCTGTGTGGTTTTCCTATTCGTGTACAGAATCTTCTTAACTGCTAAACAAGTTTTTTTTTTTTTTCTTTTTTCAGAGGATTATATCTGCAGTGATTGCAGCGTCTGTAGTTGGTCTAGCTGAGCTTTATGTCCTGGTTCGCACTATGGAGGGTGACTTGGGAGAGGCGTGACACCAGCTACAAACAGCTCATTATTTTCAAGGACGTTCTTAAGAAACATATTAGACTGTATTTAATCCTAATTTTCCTTCTGGAAACGAAAGCAGATCGTTAAAATAAAGATTTTTCAATTTACTCCAGAAAGGTGGAATCTCAGTAATAATCATATGGATTCAGATCATAAGTTTGCAGCTAGAAACCCTTGTGTTTCACTTAAGAGTTATAAAGTTGATGTAAGGATATAATGGATGTTTGTGTGTGGAAATTTATTTGTGTTTTTTATTTTTTTTTATGATTATTAATCTGACTATTAGGATTCTGGAGATCAGTTTATGTCCACTAGATGGCACATAAGTCAAACAAAAAATGCCAGTGGACTGGCATGTTTTTCTGTAGAGTTGTATAAAGGCTACTTAAGTATTTTGTTTACCAGATAAGAATTAGGTACGTTGTTTATTTGGTTCTGGTTAACAAGATCTATAGTAATAAATCAGGAACTCTTCCTGATCCTCTGTGGGTTACTGAGAACTGTTTTCATTTTTAAAACGAAATGTTTAACGTCTAAAGGTCTTGAATGTTGTATGTCTGATTGAACATAAAATTGTCAAAAAAAAGAGTGAATTTTTCATTTCATGAAATGAAATTTTTTATTTCAGGGTGACAGACATTCTCATGTTTGTTTTGTCGGTTTAGTTCTGCGTCTCCTACATAACAATTTCAATTATTGGCTATATTTCAGTGTAGTGTTGCATGTTCATACAGTAACTATCACATAAAGACAAACTGTGATCATTCGTTAATATGAATCAAACTTCACAAAGTCCAACGTGGAGTTGTTTGCACCCTGAAAATTAACGCATATGCAGAAAGAAAAGTGCTGAAAAGATGAAAAGTGTTACACATACTAAACCATATCCACTGCTGCTAATCCAGCTTTATTCTTACCAAAATTACAGCATTTCAATTTACCAGGCGGCAGCTGGATGTTCATGGTGTAACGACTTTGGCAAGACTTGTGAAGTTTTACGACATATATAATGGACAAACACGAAAACCTTATGCTTGTACTTGAAACCACACTTTTATAACGATAAATAGAAAGCAAATAAAAAAAGTGGTCTAATTTCTCAGAATATAATGTATGCTTTACTGTACATGTCTATCTCTGAGTTTTGAAAAAGTTTGTGTCTTTGCAGTCTGGCATCATTGCAGTCATTAAAATTCAATTCCTTCAAATTCTTTGCTTTTTGTAAAAATACATCGACGCAATTAAACTTTCCATCAGCTTTCCCTGTACTTTCCCCAGAAATATCACTAACGGTTACACAAAAAGGAAATAAACAGGCTTTCTGGGCCTTTCCTGGTAAAAGCATAACCACAAAACATGAGGCATATTAAACGAGAGCAAATCACACAGATGTTCCTCCTCCTCATCTTTCACCTCTCCCTGTCCTCATATGCTGAAGTAGAGACACATCCAGTCCAACAGGGGGCGGTGTAGCACTTCTGGCAGTTTCTGAACAAAAAAAATGTCTCAAACGTATTAAGATGGCTCACTCAAACTTGCGCAGGTGGTTGTAGAGAGACTGGACGTAGGTGAAGACACACATGGGGTCAGGTTTTCTGCCCATCACCATCATGTCCTCCACCTCTATGAGTCTATCACAACCAGCCTTCTTCCTGGAAGAGGAATTTTAATCAACATTGAATGAATTATGCAAGGTTAAGATTGGCTATGGAGTTGTTGTTCTTTAGTAAATATAACTTGATTAAACAAAAGTGGAAAATAATTAAATAGTTAATTAGTACACTTAGTAGTGTTAGTATAGCTACTGTGTGTAGATACTCCAGTATAATTTTTGTACTTTTGAGTTTGTATGAGTGTGACTGAAAATAAATATTTGTACTGTTACTCAATTACAGTTACATTTTTTTTACATTTAGACTGTAAAAAATTATTTGTGCTAGTATTAGACTACACAAATTCTTCCTGATTTGACACTATGTTGACATGGCTGACAAATTTCCAGCGTCAGGCCTAAATATGAATGTCAGGAACGATGAATGGACCTTGTAGTGTGACACAATTGAAGAATAGCAATGTGGCATCTGGGACACTTCATGACACCCCAACAAAAAAAGTCTAACGTCAGAATTTTAAAATATTTTCTTGTCTAGTTTGGCAACTCCTTGACATTTCTTCAGTAGCCATGATTGACACACAAGCACGTGAATGATGATTGGTTGGGGACAAACTTGTAGTGTTGCCAGTCTCAACCAAGACACGGCAAAAATTTATGGTGCTGATTTTGTCTTACAAATCCTAAAGATCATGATAGCAATGTTCAATTTAGTCACATTTGAACTTTATAAACTATATTGAAAACATCAAATCCATACCAATTTGTATTAAAACCACAAGTGTCATCATTACTTAAGCATTACTCATTTACTTAAAAAAAAAACCCACTAATTCCATATGAAATGAAAGCAACCAATGTTCAGTTTCATACTAACGATGTGCTGTTTGTAACTTTGTGAATTTGTGTTGTGAATTTATAAGTGTAGCCGCATACTGGGAGGGAATCTGTCCTGACTTTTAATTTCAAAGCAAGTACAGTAGTTTATTTTTAGTGTGGTACCTTTAAATTTTTATTTAAGTGTAATACTGAGATATAATACTGAATACTATATTATTCACTGAAAAAGTATTTAATTGCAATTAGGGCGTGTCCAAATCCACTTTTGCTAGTTTAACGGCAGAAAAAATGGCCACATGGTTCACAAGGCCATCTTGGTGGGTTCATATATTATAACATGAAATTATGTTTCATCACATAATTCATAAAAATGCAGCTAGACAAGAAAAAAGTATAATACTATATTATACAAGGCGTCCCCAAAGACTGGATCCATGAGCATTTTTCCTTATATGAAATGTAATATTTTTCTTTTTATTTCAGATCCAAGATGGCTTCGAAACTAACAATAGAAGATCAAATTGAATGTATACACAAAGGCGGGAAGTCCAAAATGAGCATTTGTTGTCTTTTTAAATAAATAATTGCCTATGGATCCAG
>JAQQZR010000003.1:17699617-17740099 GCA_030068235.1 Notoglanidium macrostoma | reverse complement strand
ATATAATATAATATAATATAATATAATATAATATAATATAATATAATATAATATAATATAATATAATATAATACAAAGGCTGTATAGATAGTAATGCAAAAGTGGGCATGATTTTTTTTATTAACTGATAGGTCACTGAAATTGCAGATGTTGGTAGAGTAACTCTTCCTCTATACAGCTGTTTCAGAATCTTTTTCTTCACTGCAGGAGAATGATGGATTCCAAGCAGAAGCAACATGCCGTCATTGAGTTCTTGACAAAGGAGGGGTTCAGGCTGCCCGACATCCACACAGTGTTTATGGAGATGATGCCATTGACAAAAGCAATGTGCACAGATGGATGAAGAAGTTTAAAGCAGGGGAAACCAAGCAGTGGGTGACCCTCAACTACAACCAAAGAGGATTTCAAAGAGGATTCAAGAGTTGGGTTCAACAATGGCACAAATGCATCACTTGTGATGAAGACTATGTTGAGTAGTACCTTGGATAGAGGAAGAGTTACTCTACCAACATGTGCAATTTCAATGACCTATGTCAGTTAATAAAAAAGTTATGCCCAATTTTGCATTACTTCTACTATAGCCCTCATACTTATCATTTTATTATTAAGCATGATGTTCACTCATACATAACATGAGCATATTTTTCTCTGTACTTTTTCTACCCCGTAAATAACTAGATATACACATGTGTACCAACATGGAGGGAGTTACAGAGTTCATTAATGTCTGGCTCCAGTAATGGAAAAATTGAGGCTGTGGGCAATACGAGGCCTGGGGTTAGTTGCCTTGGCTTTGTGGTTTGAAGAGCGGGATATGTTACAGACATGCAGTTCTCAGATGCATCGGAAAGTCGGTAACAGTATCTCTATTGCCAAACTGAGGAATGACGTCATGCAGCTCAGCTAGTAGATCAGCTCATTTTAAAGGATTCTGCTAGCGTCAACATCCTCATCTGTCAATCTTCACTTCATTTTGCTTTTTAACACTAAGCAAAGAAGTAGATATCGCATTATTGATACCATTTTTTTTCCTGAGAATTAGGTATAGGACTGTCCTTGGTGCTGGTTTGCAGAGGTTTATTCACAGCTTTCACCATACATTTCCCAACTGCTGAGTGTGAAGACAGAGGCGGTACTCTAATGCATTGCAGATGACTGAGATTATGGCACCAGGAAAATATTTTCACATCAAAGCTAAAGGGTGACGTTGCAAGCACTTACTCTGCAGTGCTGAAGGCCAGTTCGAAGTTGTGTTTGCGTTCGGTAGGGGACAGGGCGTTGTAGTCGAACTCAGTGGGGAAGAATGAATGGACTAAGGCGCAGAAAGCCATGCCATCACTCCAACTAGACGAAAAGTTCTGGATGTCGATGTTCTATATGAGGATGAAAGAAAAACATTGAGGACATATTATATAACAATGTTTCCCAATCCGGCACTTGGAGAGCCACAGTGTTGGGTTTTCCCTTGAGAAGAAATTAACAAGGATGTCACAAGGGTAAAATGGCGCCACCTTCAACCAGAGCCATGGAAAGACAAACCCAGCTGTGAAAGAGAACAGAAGAGGCAATGCGTAGTTCCACTCGCACCTGACATACAGAAAAACGCTTTTCTTGCCCAGTTCACACAGTAACACTTTACAGCAGCTCAACCATAAATCTGTCACAAGCTTTATGAGGTAAGATTCATGCTTAAGAATAATACATGTGAAAAAGTAATTGTACGTAACAAAGTGTTCCCATTTACATTTACAGTATTTAGCAGGCACCCAAAGTAACTTACAGAAGTGGTTAATAGCCACCAAGGTTAAAATGGCTGTTTTAGAGCATTAGAGCATGAAAATACTGGAGTCAGGGTAAAGTGTAAACTGAAGATCTTGGAATTTTCAGGTTTTACAAGCTATATATAACAAGTACCGAATCAGCCAATCATGTGGAGGCAGCACAATGAATAAAAGCATGCAGATATAGATCAAGACATTTAGTTAATGTTCACATCAAACATCAAAATGTGATCTCAGTGACATGGTTGTTGGTGGCAGGTGGGCTGGTTTTAAGTATTTCAGAAACTGCTAACCTCCTGGGATTTTCACACCCAACAGTCTGTATAGATTTTGCATTGTATGGTGTGAAGAAAAAACACATCAAATCCTATTAGAAGTTGAAAGTTTGATCATTGATCTTTGATTAAAATCAGAGAATTGTCAAATATTCCATGCATTGTCATAATTTCATGGTCCCAAATTAATACCCTGCAGAACAAATGCAAGCATGTGATTTTAACGTGAGGATTTATTAAAACTCACGTTTTCAACAAGCAACTCCAAAACAGCATCAAAAGCAACTTGACATAAGTCTAAAGGAATATTTTCCAAAAATTTTCCTGACATATTATAGTAGAAGTTATATTAGCCCCTCACATTGATCATTTTTTAATTATTTACTTTTAATGTAACACCTGGGATTAAATGAATACTTATTATGATCATCTGAATGTAAGAATTAAGTTAATATAAATAGGATATTACAACATTTTAAAATTCAAAATACAAAAACCTAATTAAAACTCAGTAAGTTATACACTATTTCTGCTATTTTCAACAGTTTTTATGTCAATAATCATACTACAGCTATTTCTTCTTTTTTTTTTTCAAGGCTTTTCCCAAGTGTTTGGCGTATAGCTCTGTATACATCACACAATACGATGTATGAATAATCTGTTGTAGGAAATGTTCCTCTGCAGGCTTCGCACATGGGATAGTTATAATCCAAAGCACATTTGGGGAACTTCTGAGGTTTAGGTCAAGTGTTTGTTGATGTTATCTGTCAAACATCATTTCTGACCATGACGGTCACAGGATGAAGTCACCGAAATGAAAAGCTGGTTTTGTAACTTTTATAAATCCTGTAATATTTTACATCCACCCCTCCTATGCCTTTTAAAATGTGCCCTTTAATTCCAGGCCTTCAACCCCACCGGTCAATGTAAAAACATCCATCATCATAGCTGGCATTAATCCATTGCTCTAGTGCTCTGTCTTATATATTAGTCTGTTTTTGCTAAATGTGCCTTGAACATGACGGCAACATCTGTAATCAGGGCCATATGGAAAGACGAGCTTAGCTGTGACGGAGAACAGAAGAGGCAGTACGTAGATTTACTTGTATACTCCCCATCTGATGTGTAGAAAAACTCTTTTTTTTATGCTCAGTTCACACGGTAATACTACACAGTAACTGCTCCATAAATCTATGAGGTAAGATTCACTCTCAAGAACAAATGAATTCAGTTTCAGATGGCAAAGGAACTGTAGCCAGCAAGTAATGGTACATTTACAGTATTTAGCAGATGCTCTTATTCCAAGCAATTTACAAAAGTGCTTCAGGGTCTTCTCTAAAACAAAGAGCATGCTAGAAAAAAATAGGTCAATGTCTGAGAATACCATTAAGCTGCAGCCCTATTAGCAAGGATTTAATATAACAAGTTAGTATAAAAAAGGGGTGTATCTGGTTTTTTTTCCCCCTTTCTCTCTCTTTCTGGATTTAATGTGTGTGGTTAAGTGCTCAGTAAAGAGCTAGCTCTTTTGTCCTTAGTTCTCTATATCCCTACTCAAGATTTGCCATCGATTTCTTTGACTATTGTTTGCATCATTGGCGAAAGGTTTTTCATTACTTTGTTAACACTGTCTACAAACTGGATCTACTGGATAGGTTTTAAGAACAACATTTTATAGTTGAAATTAAAAATGTAGCATTATTGCAAATGTGTGATACAATGCGGCTAACAAACATTTCTAAAACATGTTGTTGTTAGTCACCCACATAGCACAAAGCGTTTAACTATAATTCGGTGTTGGATTTGTTTGGCACTAGGTTTTCATGGATCACATAATGAACAAAGGATTAAAAATGACATTGAAACAAGAATAGAAAAAGAGCAATGACACCAAAAGTGACCCAGAGTTAACTTTTTTCTTGCTGACCAGTTAAGCTATATTAATTGTTAGCTATACTAATTGTTGTTTTTTCATCTTCAGTAACAGGTCAGAGCCATGGTGGAGCTTGGGCCTATCCTGTGAACATTGGGCATGAGATGGAAATATACACCTTGGATTTGAAAACCAGCATTGCACACATATTCATTCACATCATGGGGCAATTTAGCATCACCAATCCACCTACAACCATGTTTTTGTTTAGTTAACCTAGTTAATACCAGCTTACTAGTTCGTCAGTGCTTTATGCATTTACAATGTGTTCTCCTCTCTGTTTGCTGCCTTGTTATTTGTTGTCTAGTTAATGTTAGATTGCAAGGTCTTACACTTCAGAGACTGATTGTGTCTTCTGTTTATGAGTCAACTGACATCTCCAAATAACCAGAAGTTATGCTCTGCCGCTGTTTTAAAGAAGTGTCATATTTGCTCAAGTTTTTTGCCTCTTCTATTAGACTTAATATGCATCTGAAATGTCTCACCTGATATCCAATAGTTTTGGAGCGACACCAATCTAAAAGAATTTGTTTGATGCTGCTTGCACTGGACACGCCAAAGCTCTGGGAGCGCTTCAACTTAGGTTTAGAGTCCATGGGTTTGGGTTGACTGAAACAAATAGGAAGCAAAGATAAAGAATGCAATATCTTAGAAGAAAGAAATATGAGCATGAGACAAAGAAATTGTGGAAGCAAGGATAAAAATCTTACCTATTATTCTCAGAATCCAGTCGCTCAAAAATGGTCCTCCGTGCCTGGGCCCCGATGTTGCGGGGGAGAGTTTGTGACCTCATGAGCTCACGTTTGCGCTCCATGCCTCTGCCAAAGGACAGCTCTCCTGCAATATCTGCATTCCTGATACACACAATATCCCTATTATATGCCTCAGTTATTCAGGGGGTCTTTACAGCATGTGTCTGGATTGGAGCACTACAGTATTGTGCATGTGTTCTTTTGCCAAGGTGAATAGAGCATTCAATTATTCTTTGATTCAACAAACCTTTCAGTGTTGTGCTGGTTGAGCGCAGAGTAACCTGAATAAGCCACAGATTTAGATGACACAGAAGAAGACGTTTTTTCTGCAAATTAAAGAAAATATATATTTAGGTTAGGCGGGTCTTAGTCAAGTCTTTTTTTGTCCTTCATTTCATAGATTTATATTCTCTATGTCGTCTCCTGAACTCAAAACAACAATACCATTATATAGCTATACCATATAATGAAGCATCATTAAGTAACTGAGCACATGAATGATTTGCCTAAACCCACTGATCGGATGTTTGATAAGCAAATTTGGTTTCTGTCTGATATCTAAAGAAACCCACAAATAGAAAGGAAAAAATAATACCTATATTTTCATATTATGAATTTATAATCAATAAAAAATAAGAGAATGGAGAGTATTGAATTTACCGTTGATACTTGAATAGCCCATTGTTCTCACTGGACTCGGAGTCCATGTTTTTACAGAAGACACTAGGTAAACAAATCAAACACACAAGAGTTAGAGAGAGAGAAGAAGAGAAAACAGACAAAAACTGTCAGGCTGTGATGATTGTTAGCCATGTGTACCTGCATGAACTGGAGATTCAAGTTGTGGCTCGTTGTTATTGGAAGCTGGTTGGCTCTCAGGCTGTGTGTCTGTTACAGTCGGTAGTGTCTGCATTGGGCTGCTTGGCGATTCAGGGCCCTTTAGGTTGGAAGAGTCAGCTATCTTGGTAGTGGCAGTGATTGGCAAATGTGGCATTGCCATACGTACAGGTGAAGAGTTTTGCTGTGACACACCAGTGGGTGGAGAAGTCTCTCTTGCCGGCACAGTGGAGTTTTCTGATAAAACAGATGCAACTGGACTTTAAACATGGATGATTAATGATAAGTATTACATCTGATTGAGAAGCAGTGGACCATTACCTGCTGTGTGTCCATTCTCCAATTTAGAGGGGGCGGGATCTGGATCCACCTCAATGGGCTCTTCCCGCTCAATACTCTGCAAGACATAAGCACACCATTCGTTCATTCATGCTTTCATTTTCATGGAGGATCCAGAACCATTCATTGGAATCATTGGAACATTGGGCTTGAAGTGAGAATACACACTAGATGGATCATCAATTCATCTCAGGGCACCAATTTAGCATATCACATTACTGGCAGTTTTTGGGAGGTGAGAAGAAACCAGAGAACCTGGAGGAAGCCCATGTGGACAAAGGAAAAACATGTGAACAGAGAGTACAGAGAGTAACCCAAGCTCAGGATCAAACTAGAGACCCTGGGAGAGCAATACTAGCTGCTAAGCCACTGGACCACCAACACATAATTCAGGCTCCCAGGCCCCAAAGCCTAGGAGACAAAATATGCTTGATCAACAACACAAATATGGTTTATGAACCGTTAATAAACCCATTGTCCAGTTTCCTTGTCCCTGTTTTGTTTGCCAGGTTATTTTTTGCTAGGACATTTGGATAGGTAAATACTGAGTCCCTTGGGTTATCTTCTGTTGCTGTATCATTAACAAACCTAAACAGCTGACCATGTCTGTGACGAGTGCCTGTCTGGCAGCACTGTGTTGAGAATACCAGCCTGCTACTGATACACATTGTTTCTGAAGAAAGCCATCAGGTCACAGAGACCACTGAGATATATGTTATCATGATGACATGAGCCACAGCCTTTGAATAGGTTTTTGTATAATTATAGACATTATGGTAAACTGCTTTGCGGTAAATTTATTATAAATATAAGACGCTCTGTGAGGTGAATTACATGCATCTTTTCACAGCTGTATATAAACTACTGTAAGATTAAAATGAAATTTGACGTAATTACCCAATAAGGCCTAATCAGACAGATCAAACAGTCTAACATTCCACTGAGGCTCCAGATTCTCCATGAGAACAAGATCTCATCTCCTGGAGCACTCAAACGGATGGCTGAGTGATTTAATCTAATCAGTCAATCTTGACAGCGAGATTTATGCATTTCCTATCAGAACTAGTGCAGTCTGTCTGCCTCTATCACCTAGTCTCCTTTAACCTAAAATACCTGAACTCAAGGACTAAACGGAGCTCTGAAGCCACATGCACATCATGCAAAACCATCAGTCAAAAAAAGGTCGCTTTCCCAGAGGGACTGATACCTGACACATCCTTTTGCAGACTCTTTCTACTCCATCCAGATCCTACTTCAGAAGGCCTAACTGACAAGGAAATCCAGGTTTTCTGGCAACTTGTTGCGTCTTCATGTGTGTCCAAACAGGCACTGACATGCACATGAGTGTAAAAACCCAACATGCAAGCATGCACTCATAATATAAAAATATGTTGTATATTGACACATGCACACACTCGCAGTAAATGAAAAGTAAATTCCTAAGAGTGATATGCAGAGGGTAATTGAGTCTCTGGAGGAGAACAGAAGTGACATACGCATAGAGGAATGCTGAAGGGTGAGCGTTTCGGAGGGTGAGGGGCTTGAACAGCTGTGAGGTAGAGGGGAGATACAATTCACCATTGAACCATGAAAATCATGCAGCTCCAGTTCTCTGGCGGAACACACAGCCAGGTCCACATCAGTGAGCTGTGCATTACGTGGCATTATCCCCAGAGGGAGTGCTGCTGACAGGTCAGGCTCTCAGGCTAGCAAAGATAGAAAGCCTGCAGTAGTAAGCCCACATACACTTGACCCATAAAAAGTACAAGATAACTTTAAGCATCTTAAGCCATTCTGATGTGTTTGCCTTCTGCATTGAACAGAGAATATCTCAGTTACTCTGACTGAAAAGATAGCCAGGGAAAATAAAGAGGCTGAAGGCACTCACTCACACACACACACACACACACAGCCATATAGATTTTCAGGTATAATAAATTTCATTTGTTTCCTCAAATACATCATAACATCAGGGAGCGATACACGAAGCACACCGGGGGGTGAGAAATGACCCTGGAAAAAAGCCCCAAATCTAAGTTCTTCTGATTTCAAGAAAGCTCAGAAGAAAAGCTAATCTCTTTGGCCTATGATGAACAACCCTATATTTCATGTTAGAGGTTCTGTTTTTCTCTCCTGGGGGCTCCAAAAGGTGATGATGAAGAGGATAACTCTGATGCTGCTACTGACCAGGACAAGCCTAAGTACAATTCTTGCCAGGGCTTTTGTGTAAATTACCAGAAAAGAGGATGATGCCCTGTTATCCTATAACATGCTTTTGAGCCAACCTAATTTAAACTACTAGCACACTGTGTTTCAGGTCCTATGTAATGTGACATTCATGGCAAGGTGGAAAATACATCTTTATAAAGCACCAAGGTTGCAAGCTTGAACAATGAAAAGTCCAAAAAGGTAAAGTTGTCTCGATGAATTAGAATTTGAGTTGCAAGTGCATGGTGTAGGCACTGCCTCATTAGACTCATGGATGAGAAGGTGATTCCCCATCACTCTTTTGTGTTTAATTAAGTAATGTTGTGCAAAATGTCCATTTTCCACTATTCATGGAAAGAAGAAAGCAGCATTGGTTCTTGTGCAAAACCTGGCCAAAAAGTGGAACGAGAGCCAGTGAGTGAGACAATGGACTCCACTCAGAGAAAGACTTTCATGTGAGTTTAAATGTCAGACTTGTCCCATGTGATCATGCCACACTAAAAGGAGAATTCCCCCATGCTGGCTGTCTGCCTAAAAAATGTTGGGGTGCGAACAAGAGGATTATGTGTGCATGATCACCGACTCACGCTGGACGTGTTCTCACAGCAGTCCTGTTGGTTAACATAATAAAAACTTCACAAAAATGGGGGACTGCATACTGTGGCTGAGCAGGCATGTAACCGCCTCAGCTATTGTGCCAATGCTGCAAAGCCTGCATGCGGAAAGCTGAATGCTTTGATAAAGAATATGGGGGAGGTTGGGATCTTAGGCATATATGAAATGAATATTTAAGCTGTCGACGTTTGAACAGTGTGGGTGAATGGAATGCTGAATACAATGGGAGCATGTTGTGAGGAAACTCTGGAGACTCAGATGATTCAACTTAGTGACACTAACACAACCACTAACCCTGCCTTGATGCATAAATGTCTTCGTGAAAGCACTATTCTTATGTTCTAACATATACAGCTCTGGACTTGCGTATGAAGGCATGATTGCAAAATAAATGGATTGGTAAGGTATAAACCTTTCAAGGGGAGATGAATCATACACAGCAGGTATGGAACAAGAACGAAATAGCTTGTAGAATTTGTGGAAAAATTTCAGCTCAACAGCCATTTGAATTTTGCAACTCTTCCTTGTTGCTGTAAATGGAAAGTCAGTGGGATGCAAGCCTCATGAAGCAGCAGGCAGAAACAGGCACGGAAAGGACGGTCTTATCATAGGGGCCTACAAAGGTCTTTGCTCTGTAATTTCCTCCTGGAACTTGCATCTTTGTAGGAAAAGAAGCTCTAACACCTGTTTTTCAATGGGTACAAAGCCTTCAATTTCTATTTCCAGCATAAGCCACAACCTGGATAAAGGCAGAGTCAGCTACTGTAAGCAGTGAGGGCTTAGAATACGGTGCTTCCCACTGGGATAAACACACACAGACATTCTCTGTCGCTTTAGAGCTGCATGCAAAAATGTGCAATATAATACACCGTTTACATACACTGGCAAGCAAATTAGTGCGTGCATTAGCCTTGCAAATTGACAAAGTTCATTAATATTAAGAGTTTGGAGGCTGCTTTTTAGATTAGTGATATGTGACTGGGTAAAAATGTCTTGTGGATCGATTATGAGTACAGTACAGGGTACAGGGATACATGAGCCCCTTTTATATGCACTTTTGTGGGCATTCAATGCTAATTAATTGGGAAAGGATTAAGTGTGCATGGAAGGCAGGAGTCCCAGGAAGCTTTTATATGGAAATCATCTAGGATGTCATCTCGTACAAAATATTAGCACAACCTGGAGGAAAAATGGGAGGTAAAGGTCTCGAATAAACTAAGAAGAAGAATGGGAAATTTCAGTAATTCCGTAATTAAATAGATGTTGGAAAGTGGATAAAATGATGGCAAATTCAAGACAGATGACTAGCACTGTCCAGGATGTGATAATGGACGAGTAAATCGCCAGCGGAGCCCAAGAACATGGCATAAGTAGAGAAAAAAGCAAGTAGTTAAAAAAAAAAAATCCCTGAAACGTGAATGCAAATATGATGCCAATTGCAGCAGCTGTGGACACGTCCTCTGTATGTAACAGGACTTTCTTGTGAATGGCAAATGTGGGTGCATCCCAGCTGACTGACACAAATCACAAAAATTAATGTAGATAATGCTCCAGGGTTTGAGCATGAAAATCTTTTCTTTTTAGCCCCACCTGTGGGGAAGTAAGACAAGGCCAAGCCAAGGGTCAGGCACAGTACTCAGGACAAGGAATGGAGGGAGGGAGGAAGTTTTCAGGCCATCTTTCCATGACGACATAGCAGTTGGCACCCTGGATCTAAGAGCCTAAGGCTGGTTTAGGGTTTCAGATCACCAGCTGCAGAAGATCTCGACCCCTCGGCAGACTCAACTGAAAACAAGAGACATATTGGAAAAAGAAACTGGGTGGAAGAAGATCTGAAGCCCAAGTGTCACAGAACGTCTTGTGTTAATAAAAGTAATAAAAGCACAGGGATCTATATCAGGTTAATGCCAAGCATAGCCAGACTGCTGGTGTGAGCTTGATGTGAGTATGAGTGCATGTGTGCACACACACACACACACACACACACACCTTTATGGCAGGAACAATATGTCTAGAGGCCAGTGAGGTCACCCTACAAAACAGGAATTATTAACCTGTAACCACGGAGATGAGAATACATGGTATTGCCTGGAAATAATCAGGAGAGCCAGGGGGCAGCATGGGAGCGGTCGAATTCTTCAGCCCCCTCACCCACCTCCCACATGCGCGCGCACACACACAGACAAACACAGACACACAGACACACACACAGACACACACAGACACACACACACTGCTCTTCACTTCACTATATTATTAGCTACCCTACAGTTGTGGTTCTATTCCTTCTACTTTGGCAGGAACCTGTGCTGAACATAGAGATCCAGGCAGGACAAGAGGAGATTATATACTCAGTTCCATTGTGAGAGTACTGGCACTGGGCCAGGAGTTTCTGTAGCCAGGCTTAAAATGTCATGCATATCAGAGAGAGAAAAAGAGAGAGCGAGCATCAAGTAGCACATTCAAAATGCCTATAAAAAACATAGGATACCAAACCAGGTGTTTTGTTTAAATATATGATTTCAAGACACTACATGCATATCAGCCTTTGCTAATACAGGCATGAAGACAAGATCACATCTTTGCCAGCGCAATGTCAAGGCCTGTCTGCCCATGTGGAAAAGCAGAAAAATTGAGAAAATTAGGTCATATATACTGTAGATGTAGATGTATGAGATGAAGAGACATTCCTCAGCGCTTTATGTAACTGTAATACCCAGGATTAAGAAAAGCTTTGGACGCATTTAACGGATAGCCATAAAATCAGATCTGCTGGCACACTGGGGTAAATGGGGTAATAATATACACTGTCCTGCCAAACCCCATCACACTCACATGTGCTAACCATGTGAGGCAAAATCTCGGAGCCAAAAGTACTGTGGAATCAGTTAGAAAACATTCATCTTAGACCATACCGAGGTCCATAATGACATAATACATGAGATTGCTTATGGTTCAGTGCTGATTGTAGCATGCAGTAGGAAAGGTGATAAGACTGGGCTTATGAACATGGATTAGTCCTGATGAAGGCTAGTGAGGCAGTAATTTGTGGTACAACCACCTCCTAAATGACGCACTCTTCCCTGAGCTCAGCCTGGCTGTTCAGTGTAAGAAATATGTCATCAGTTCTGTCTTGATTAATTCTAACTTGCATCACTGGTTAAGAATTTCAGATTCACATATGGCAGACAGAGGTTGGGTAAAATCCCAATGTGGTATATAAAATACGTGTGTGTGTTCTTAACAGTGCTAAAATATTTTGATATCAGGTGTGTCTGTGTTCTCTCACCAAGACACACACCGTCCTCCGGTGCAGTTTCCACAGATTATAGCCATGCACAACTTATCTCACTCCACACCTCTCCCACACACTCACATGCCCCTGTGAAACACACATGCACAGGCACACACACACTCACGCACAACACGCTTTCTCAAATAAACTTCCCGTCAGAAGGCACTCTGTGATAATTGTTCAGTGGCAGTGATATGCAGTGGTACTGAATAATCTTAGATAACCCACTGACCCAAGAGCAATTTGTCGACCATTACCAGGAAAAGGCAGAGCTGAGCACTTCAAAGTACAGCACAATGGTTACTAATCTGAATCCAGAGCCGTCTGTACCATGATCGATCTATATCTTTCGGGTTCTTGATATTTTTGTTATACAGTATCCCATTGTGTGTTGCACTCAGTATAAGTACCGGAAGCACCTGCAAACCAGAAACAAATTCCTTGTTTGTCCAAGCACGCTTGGCCAATAAAGTCTTTTTTCTTCTATTTTTCGCTCTGTGTCTTTTTCCAATTACATAAAAGTTTTTCATTATGTACGAAGGGAACATTAATAGGCATCATGCTATAAGTACAATAGAAATACTACTATTTCAAATTATTGTGCTGTAATGCTAAGTATAATCGGTTCCAGATAGCTAATTCTTTCTTTTAATATAGAAGTTGACTGACTCAAGTGATGGCCCGTATGCAGCACCAGCTTATGACCACAGAGTTTGGTGGAGCAGGATGATATAATAATGACATATTAATAATGATACCTCATACAAAATGAAGTGGACAGACTATGACACTTGACTTATGCTACAAGCCACAGTCTAGTGCATTTTTAGAGTAACTCCATAGGCAGTCCACAACATACAGTAATCCAGCATACAGTCAGGCAGCTCATTTTGAATGGTTTTAGACATACCTTTGTTCAAACTGTGTTTGATACAGCAGGTTCGCCAGGTTTCAGCAAAATTTCCAGCCCACCTACTATATCTCAAAATACACAAAAATATCTGAATCTAGACCAAAAAATGGAGAGGAGAGACACATTTTTCTTCTGTCTCACCCTTTGCATTGGAAATAAGGCCACCGTGGTGACACATGCATTTCCAATGTCCAGACGTTATCCACTCCACAATCCCCCTTTCCCCCTCCCAAGCTTTGCAATATATCATATAATGGTTTTGTACATCATAAACATACTTGTCTGCACTTCTACTTTGCCATTGTTTGCATAACTGTATTAGATTTAATTCTGCTTATTTGTTATAAAACAAGATCTTGGTAGCCACAAGAATTTTTTAACCAGTCCAATTTGGCTATCCTGTCATTAACTGGCCTGTCAGTTGCTCCTCCTCAACTGAAAATGTTCACGGAGTGAGTATGGGGCAGCATTATTTCGCCACATTTGGTCTCTATTAGCATTAAAAGCAGCAATTGCAATTCTCTGGAGCCAAGTGGGGAAGTTAGCATGCTGTATTATGATTGCACAACGTTTAGAAATGCAAGCAAATCCATGGTGCATCACATTATATCTGTCAAATAGCAACATTTTTTAAATTGTTGATCGCTCAAAAGAGGTTACTAGTAACAAAATTTAAAATGTATAGTGTTGTGAATGAGTTCTATATAAACATTTGTTAAATGGCTGACATATTTGCCCCGCCTGCCCCCATGAACAAGCTGTCACTACAGCTGGGAACTAATTGCAAGGAAAAGTTCAATCGTGACTGGGCAACTGATGAAATATCAGTATTCAACATAGAATTAGTACAAGGAAACATTAAAGCCAATCATATGGATGTGATGCCTTATTGGGTCAATTGTGGTTTGCATAGAATTGTGAAAATCTCAAGTCAAATGTTGTTTGTTGCACTGTTGCATTGTCGCTGTTGATGAAATTGTGGATCTGTGTTGAATATATGCATAGAAAATGTCAAATGTCATTGCTAGATAGTTTGAACGTAGGGTAAATGTCCCTGACACATGAGGATGACTGAAAGGGGAAAAGCCAAGAGGCACAGTGATACCTAGAACTGTACAAAGCCCAGTGGAAAAACAGGTGCAGGGAGGGAAGTTCTGTCCTGGGTGTTCATCTAATCCTCACTCTCAATGTACTTCAAATGAGGCAGAATGTTGACACAATGGCCCATTGAAACCACAGACATGCAGCCGTAATTGGCAACAGCAGCACAGGCAGCGCAGAGCAGAAGGGGGGGTGAAGAAGAAATTATTTGTAGAACATTGAGTGCATTCCTATAGTATATAGTCCTGCTTAAATTTGTTATTAAGGGACAGGGACCCAGCAGACCCCTGGCCTTACCAAAGAGAAGGGGTTAATGCAAAGTAAGCATGTGTGTAGAAGACAACCTAAGCAACAGAGAGAGAAAAAGATTGGAATAATCTGGCTACAGACCAAGACTGAGCACAGGATAAAGAGACAAATGCAATCATAGATGGATGGAAGACCGAGATAGCCAGGGTTACAGATATGGAAAGAGAACTGAGCGTGAGAGATAAAGTGTGATATTTGGAAGGTATGATGTCCGTAGATGTTCATAGCAGAGCTGTATAGACAACTGCTATGGGACAGGCTAGCACACATCCACACATGGAGTTTGCCTCCTCTCTGTCCTTTTCTCACCCTCTCTCCAATACAGCATCATAGCCTGGAGCAGAGGGAGTGCTCCTCACACCTGCTGAACACACTCTGTGCTGTCCAAGGCCAGAATCTTATCTTTCTCATTACAGAGCATGCAGGTGTCTATGTGGCATAAAGAAAAAAGACTTATGCTCACTCTCCCTCATTGCTAAAACGACAACAGGGAAAAGAAATCTGTGAAAACCAAAAATGGGTTGGCTGTTCCATTAATTAGACATTATGTATTACTTACAAAACCAATGATTTGCATGTACTGTATGTAACAGTTTTTCATTCGCTATATAAAAGTGAAGTGAGGCTAATGAGCTGAGCCTGAGAAATAGATGAGGGCTGAAGAGATATACAGTGAATGCTGCTCTAATTGTGTCTGGGTCTCAGTGGTTGAGTCAAGCACCACTTTGAGTTATAGACTGCAGCTGCATACTGAGCTCAATAGAGAATGGGGCCACATAATGGAATAAAAAAAGTGCTTTTGTTAGTCTGCAATTGCTGGACTGAGAGCAATTTCATGTGCAGGCAACATGATGACCTTGAAACCATAGCCTTAAGTAATCTTCCAGGAGGTGAGTCCACTTAAGGAAACGCAAAGAAAACACCAACTTAATTGACCCTTAATCCTATTATGGGAAAATACCATCAGCTCTGGTTTGAAGAAATCCACCTCACCTTACCATACATACGTAATAGCAGAAGAAAGTAGAAGAAATAGTAAAAGTTTACAGTTCTTGCCCAGAGCCAGTTTAAAGTAAATCTGTAAGACACGTATGGAGACAACACTAAATAACTCCATATGTTGCCAAGGGTCATCTTGTTGTACTTTGCCTTTGCGACCCTTCTGAGCCCTCACTTTCTTCTTTTGCAGATTAAACCTTCGAAACCATCTTATTTGGAGGAAATGTTTTACAAGAGGCATGGTGTATAATTCAATCTTGCCAAGTCCCGCACATACATTTCAAATGAATCTTTAGTATCTGCATGTCTAAATATTTCCAAGCTTCTCTTGTACTCATAAAATCTGACATCATTACACTTCTTGGCTTAGGAAACACACTCTGGCTTCAAATCTTCTAACCCACAAACCCCACCCTCTTCTAACTCATGTTCTTTCCCAGCTGAGGTGTGTGTACTCACGTTGGTCTTGCTGCTGACTGAGAAGGTAGCTCTGCTGGAAAAGCGTGTGGCAATGGGGCTGGAGGCTGAGCCACTGGGAGTTGTCGCATTGCTGGGTGAAAGGGGTGACTGGGTTACTGCCATGCTACCTTGGGGGTGGGTTGGCATTGATCCTGAACCCAGCAGAGCACTCCTGTCGCACACTGTGCCCGTCAGCATCTCAACCTGGCGCGTAAGGGCCTCCAGCTGGCTACGGAGTTGCCGGTTTTCCAGCTGCAACTGAGCCACGGCTCGGCCGAGTGGGCCACTCATATGCAATGCTTCTTCAAGGCGGCGCTCCACTCCCAGCTTGAAAGCACTGACATCCACGTGGATCTCACGCACAGCATCGTTCAGTGTGGTCTCGTAACGTACCAAGGCAGCACATACCGTCTCACCTTCTGGAGGACCTTCGCCTGCAAGTGCCAACGTTGGGCCAGTGTCCATCTTGCCCAGTCCAATTTTCTGATAATTCTGCTCTCTTCACACACTGTCTGAGAGGTCTGGGGTTCTCACCTGGCTGCACTTCACTGAGATATACTTCTCTGTCAGTAGACAACTTAAAAATCCCAGACAGCACCACAAAGATCCACTGGCAGTGTCCTGTTGAGTCAGCACCAACTTGTGTTAATTTCATTCAATTAACAACTTTCTTGTAAAACTATATGAAATTCTGCCAACATATATCATAGTGACAGCATGTGAGTTGTGAGTACAACCAGTAAAACCATTTTTGGAACATTGTGAATATTGTTTATATATATACATATATATATATATATATATACAGACCTGTGTTACAGTTGTATCTTCTTAGTGTTCCAGTTCTGCTGCTTTCCCAGTTGGGTGCGAGTGAGTGCTCTGTCTGCCGTGCTGTTTTAAAGTACAACTCTCACAGTCAGGTTAATCTCCCCCTCCTCAGCCTGGGGGAGGGAACAGAGAGAGAGAGAGAGAGAGAGGGAGAGAGAGGGAGGGAAGAAGGGAGGAGAGATGAAGTTGCACTCTATCCCAGCCCTCTGCTAGCTGTTGGAAATAGTCCCCTTTTGTATTTGTTGTCTGTTCCCTCCTCTCTCTCTCCTGTCATTCTTCTCCTCTGTCCAGTGTATTTGCCACTCTGTACTTTCACAATGCTACTTCTCTCTTACTTTCTCTGCTGCAATCTCTCTCCCTCTCTGTCTCCCTCCTTCTCTTTCTTTTATGTTATACATCATAACAGAACAGATGGAACTTTTGCGGGGTTATGTTTCCTCACATCTCAGTTTGGTATCATAAGATTTTTGCCAAATCGAATTTAATCACCACTGTTGTTCAGATAAAAGAATTTTATATATATTTTATATGAAATGTTTGGTGAATATATTTTATGTTCAACAAAATTCCAAAGGAAAACTGGGTTACGTGCAGGCCATGGGAAAGACGGGGGGCACTTTCCTTGAACAGATCATGCAGGACTTTTGTCTTTTCAAGATAAATGTGCACATTATCCTGAATGATGAAGGATTTTAGGATTATTATGTCAAATATTGAAATATGATACCAGGGAAGTAACAGATTTAGGGGTTTTCTGTGTTTTCTATGTGCGTGAGATACCAGATCCCAGAGAGAACAAACTCTCCTTATCAAAAGAATGGCACAGAGGAGGGGTGTGAGGGTGTAAAGAGGCAGAGTGCCAGTGGCCACGCAGACCCCACAATGAAGCCAGGAACACAGCCTGAAACAACTTTACATTCCAACCCTCTTGTTTACTGTAAACAGCGATGGGCTGAGGGCTGAGGGACATAGGAGGTAATTTATAACTGCACAATGTCAGCCTGGACAGTCAGAACCCCCACTGACATTACGTTACAGAGCTGTGTGTGAACACTACACATATGACACTCACAGGAAGTGTCCATGCTGAGCAGGAAAAGAGATTCTGTCAGGTTTGGAAGACTGAAAACCTCACTTCAGTAATAACGAATGAAAGACGGAATGGTGACTCTTCAGCGTTGTACACTCTGAGTAGCTGTTATATGATTTCCATCTTGCAGTGACAACAAGTCTTCACATTCAGCTCAGGCTCTAAATGTCTCACAAGATTATTTTGGAGAAGCCAGGCAGGGAGGTCTGAACCTGCGTAATCATGCACTTATCCATGGAGGTTTGTTATTGTATCTGAAGCTGCAGGGCTTTCTTGCCCACCCTTACCTCGCTTCTTATCAGATGCAGTATGGAAGCAAGGAAGAACTTGATCCCAGCTGCCTGAGTGGAACCAAGTGAACTCAGAGAGGCCCCCCCTGAAAAGCGTCATCATTTAGACCTAGCAGGACCTCACAGGCCTGGACTAGAAAGAGCAGGCTTATCAGATCAGATCACTTAGAAGCGATAGCTTACTCAGGGATTGCTACATTATACAATACTGACAGACGAATAAGGAGGAAGTGACCGAAACAAAAAAGACATGACAACATTTTCTTGAGAAATGTTATAGGATTGGGCAACACAAAGACGGTTTGGTGTGAGTCCAGACTCAAATTTCTGAACTCTACACCCCACTTGGCTCATAGAGACTCATGATAAATAGGTTACCTAATATAAATGCACTTGTAGTATTGGATTTCCAAATGATGAGGCAAACAATTTCCAGGGCTGGCAGTAATTATAATACAACTACTGGAACAGCACAGGGACTTCCTACTAGCTGGACATGTCAGCAAATTCTATTTGAAAAAAAAAAAAGATGTTGAAAAAATCATGACTATTATTACTGTGCAGTTAATAATGATTTTTGGGGTTGACAAATCTTAATCATTTACTTGCACATTTTTTTGGTTGCCCAGAAACCTAATTAACTTGACTAAAAATGGTAGCTAACATAATGTAATAAATTTGTAGTAAGCCATTTGTCTCATTAAGTGCATAAATGAAGACATAAACACGTATATAAATTCCTGTGTAGGGGATGACTCAGCCATATCATTATCCTTTTCTAAGAAGATGTCTGAGGGAGCACATAGTATTTGTGCTAGCGTCCATGTTTCTTTCTTGCACATTTAACCACAAAGCGACTGCGCTAGCTGGCACAAACAGAAAAGTTATATGACGGCTTACTGCTGAACTTTATTTTCCCTGGTTTTGTCTGTGTTTCCAGACACTTGTGTGTTCCTGATTTTGGAAAGGCATTATCTGTCCATGCTAATTAATCTAACTGAAAGCAGATATGTGTGGTGTAGGAGGCAGTGGGATTCAGAAGAAGTAGTTCATACTAAAGTTACAGAATTAATGTGCATAGCATGTGCTGTTTATGTTAATATACACTGTTACAGTTAATATACACATCAAATAAAAACTTCATCTCAAGAGCAAGTAGGCTTTGTCCTTATTCTGGTTGTTGAACAAAAAAAGTGCTGGTGACCGCTATCCTATGAGCACACTTGTTTTCTGGGCAACTATGACTAAAAAAACAAAACAAAAAACTATTAATACAGAAATTCAATCTTCTTTTCTTTTCAGGCTAGTGATTCGTCCACTCCTGTGTTTAAAGATTCCATTATTAGTAATGCCAGCATATTGTTTGCTAGCTAAAACATGGATGCTAGCTAGGTGGCTGTTTATGTAAAGCCACCACATGTGAAAAAACATAAACTGATTAATTTGTGGTAGAGTAAGTTTAGAGAAGTTTAGAAATGAAAAATAATAATAGGGTGACCCTTAATGATTCAGTACAGACCACCAGCCTGGTTTCTAAAGGATACCTAGCATCCGTTAGCTAGCATCCAACAGGATGCTAACAGTAGCTGATGTCATGCACCCCATATAAAATGTATTTCTGTATGTCTAAAATTTTTATTTCATCTTAATACACTTTTAGTTACAGAATTTTGTTATTTTAAAACATTTACATTTGGGGGATTATATGTTATGTATTAAAATATATGTTTATGCCATTTTGCCCCTCCTTGACCGTGTTAATCCATTAGTGTTTTGGATGTAATCGTACTGAAATTACTCTTGGTTCCCTTATTAATAATAGATGTATTTTTGGAAATACTATAACTGTTAGGTCCTTCCCACTTCCATCTTTTATAGACTAATTTTACTTTTCTTGAAACCCAGCTCTTCACTCCATCTGTGAGAGATCAAGAGCAGAATGGTGTGTATGGCAGTAGTAAACATTAATGAGGGTAGTTAAGAGTACACGTATTGCGTCACTGCACTTTTACACATATACACAGAAAACCAGCCAGTAAACCACTCTCTATACTCTACAGCTACACTATATACACACTGATAATGGCCTCTACACACTCTCAACAAAACACACGTACATAGCCTACGTCTTTTGAGTACTCCCTTGTTTACGTTGAGAAAAATATTTATCACACCATGTGTCTAATAGATGATGCTCTTCTTCTTTTTGCGCAGAGAGGAATGAGGTGAAGGAATGTGGGGAACGATGCAAGCTCCGGTGGCTTTTATCCAGAAACGAGCTGATGACAACCCGCTGATCCTTTTAAAACATATCTCCACTGCATGCTGATCGTTGCTGCTATCCTGCATAGCAATTACATCAGCGTTTCCATGGAAACCTTAACGTTCAAACACGTCCAAAAGAATAACAACCGGTTGATGATGTCATTGTCACCTCAAAGTCATAACGTAATTAGGTACATATGGTGCCAAGAAACAGAGAGGTGAGAGAGGGAGTGAGAGGAGGGTTTGGAGAGGCAGACGAGAGTACGATAAAAGTGATTTAGACATGTTTTTAAAATATTCTTGGCAATATGCATAATGTGTGACCACAGGCAGCCTTTGACAGGCAGAGGCAGGAGGTGATTTATGAGGGAAGAGCGGCTGTGCTCATGCAGCAGGTCTGACCTGCAGGGGGTTGTGTAAAAATCCTGCATATACGCTCCACGTGTACAGTCAGCATTAGTCATTACACACTTGACTGGAAAAAGACAGACACACCAATGAACACATCGTATATATTGCATTAATCAGCTGTCTGGTCTTCCCAAAAGTCCATCGCCATCCTTCTAGTGTAGCAGACAGGGGTCCAATGAGAGCTTCACTGGAAGAGGTGACCTTTTGATGGAATAACATACAGAAAAAATAGGAGAGGGGAATGAGGGGGAATGGGGGAGAGGGACAGAGAGCAGAGGAATGCATTTCTCATAGCCTAGCTGACCTCTTGAGGCTCTGAATAATTACTGTCCTTCTCCCCTACCTCCAAAGGAGGCATGAGCCGAGACTGCACTGTCCTTGTACACACAATGGGCTCAAATTTTAACCTGATGAAACCAAACACACACAATCACACATAAAATAAATGATGTAATATGATGTGTATATTTAAACCACATAAGAACTGCTTTTGTTTATTAAATGAACCCTATATCACTCAATCCCTGGAAAACACTGTAAGAATAAGGCCATGATATTTTCTAACAAATTTAGTTCGGCCTATTTCCCAAAATATAAACAAACTAGTAATTAGTAGCCTATTTTAATGCACTGTGTCCCTGCTCAGGCAGTTACTATCTACTAAATGCATTGTACAGCACCACACATTTTTGTTAATATTTTAGCTTCTGTTTGAATCCCTGTGAAAGAGGCATATGTGTGCTTGGCAAAACTCCTTGTGAAAGCAAAAACGTCACACTCACGCAAGTTTTTTGTTGTATTCCATGGGATTAGAGTCCTGATGCACACCTCATCTCTCAACCAGATGTCATGTGATCCTTTCTGCCAAGCTTTCTAAAATGTCCTTTTCATATTTGCATTTGAATCTATTTTGACCATATTCTGCTCAATCTGAAAAATCACTCTGCTTGATCTGAAAAAAATCCTTATTGTTTACATAAAGACTTACTTCCCTATCAACACTCCTTTAAGTCATGACTCGTTCCTTGCTTATGAATACTGCCAGGATGTGAGGACTAAGACATTTATAGCTCTTATGGATATATTAAAACTTCAAGAAGCAATAGAAATCACTGTTAATCAATAGCATGTCAAAACATATCAAATGTGTCATGAAATGGTGGAGTTGGAGCCTGGCCTTGGATGTCCTGGGAACACTGCCCACAAGGCTGGAATACACCCTGAATGTTCGCCGTACACCATTCACACATTCATTCACACCTAGGGGCAGTTTCACATAGCCAATCCACTTACTGGCATGTTTTTCGGTGCAGACACATAGAACACTCTCCAAGAACCCCAGAAAATCCTGAGCTCAAACCAAGGTCAAACCAAGGACCCTAGAGTTTGAAGCAGCAGTGCTACCCACTGCACCACTGTGCCCCCCCCACATAGTATAAGTTTAGATATTAATAGTTCAAAAAGCTCAAAATGATATCAAAGGTTTGTATACTGCTTTTTCAATATAAATGCTATAAGTATTCTTTAACAAGTTGTACGCTCACCATTTCCATTTAACAGAATCTAAAAGATAACAATTTTGGACTCAGTTGTGCATAAGCAGCAAGTTGAGAGAGTGTATGATTGTGTAAAAAAAATATAGATAATAGGGAGTGGCTGGCACTGGAAATTGTACTGACTTTCATTCAGGCTGCATAAAGGAAGGGGAGGAAGCCGTCCTATCAACACATCAGGAAAACCAAGCACACATCTGCCCCTCTCACGGGGATTCAAACAGAAGCTAAAGTAGTCAGCCTTTTCCTGAGAAGCAGGGCTCATCAGTCATTTGGTAGTTTAGACTAATACTGATATGTTTCTGATGACACGTTCTCAAGGAAGCGGTGCATGCACTGATGTCATAGCTGCAGCTGCAGCCAAAAGACATCTCTATCATATCTTTCAGTCGTTCCCACAATCTGCCTGTCATGTTCCGAAACCCGACTAAATCCCTCCAGCACTGAACGTCTTGTTCAACATGACATCACTCTCTCCCTTAAGCTCATGGTGGATGAGATTGACCAGCCATAGCAGAAACACACACACACACTCTCAGTGAACCAGAAGGGCTATTAACACAAACAGAGCAATGTCAGTAATGACTAAAGTATGACTCCTTGCAGTTGACTTTGTCATCTTGTCAAAAAGTGAAATAAAAAACACTGAGTGTTTTTGGCATGTACGCACACGTGACATCAAAACCCCTTCGTTCTTGGCAGCGATTGTTAAATTATATAATTCAAAAGAAAAGCTGTTAGACATCTAACAATGTTGAGGATTTTAAAAATGAATTTTGCAGTTAGCTAACTACTTCATAAAACACCAAATTGGTGCTTTAGCATGATTCACTTTCTCCGAGCTGCTAAAGCAGGTGAAAATGTTCAGTCTCTCACCGAGCTTAATAAACCTTCACAGCCAAACAAAGGCTTGTGTAAGAAAGCTGCCTGCTATAAAAGTTGCATGTGTGGTGTGAGATATTTACTAGCATGTGGCCTGTTATGGGATGAAACATTTGGATTTCTGAAGGTGAACCAAACTAGGTGTGTGTGAGCACACATTAAATTCAAATTCAGTTTTTATTGGTTACACACACAACCATGGATGTCAATTATGGCTGTATGGTGACATAAAGCCAGAATTTATGTAAACCAGTATATTATACTTCTTGTACTTAAATTTAGTGGAAAATCAAAAATATACAAATATAATATAGAGAATATAAAAGATAGATGGAAAAAAGCAGTGTGTGAATAAAGTGCAGATATGTGCTGTGTGTGTAATATCGGAATTTTTATGTGCTTATATGTAGATCATTGAGGAAATTTTAGGAGTGACAAATTACCACACTACTTCTTCCAGTTAACACCTGTACATCAACACATCTTACATTACACCTGTAGCAGGGGCGTTAGTGGTGCGTGCGATGAGTAATCGTAAACTGTAGCCTGTCACTGTACACACACCGTTACTGACTTTGGTGCATGTGCTCACCTGCTGACAGGAACAGTGCCAGGTGTTGTTGATCCCTCTGACACCTGTAAGAGTGAGAGTGCTCTCGGATGAGCTCATCCTCTGCAGATTCGTCTCTGTTTGAAAAACAACATTACTGCCAAATTTTTAAAGAATTATATGTTTACAATGGGAAATAAAGTTGTAACTTTTGATACTTCAGCCACATCAGTCATCCAGTCACATGAGGTAAAAGTCACTTGTGGTATTTAGTCTTGAGCCATATTGTTGTCTGTTCGCTTGACTAATTACTTTTCAGCTTAAAATCAGTTCTTAAATAATCACTGATTAAATCATTCAGTTCTGTTGTAATGGCTACATTTCCTTTAACTAATGTCCTTTTATTTAAACATTTTTACACTCATCTGTCCAGAGTGCATTTCTCTGTTTTGATGATAAAGTGATGGCTCAAGAGTGTTGCAAACAGCCATTATCTGATTTCAAACTGATCTGATTAAAGATTTTGCTACAGCATGTACTGTAAATATCCAACAAATAAGCAAATTAAGAGAAACGCTACAGTTACAGCAAACTCAGCTACAGTAACAAGAATTTAGACATTTTTAGTCAGATTTACTTCACTTACTGCTGCTTTGTTAAATTGGTACGAAAAACACCTAAATAAAAAGATGTCCAGATTTTTTAGCATTTTTGCTGTTTTTTAGACTTACATGAATGTGCAATGAATATACTGGATACAGTGGGGTCCAAAGTTCTGAGAGCACTTGTGAAAATGCTTCTGTTTGGCATTTTTTAAACACAAAGGTTTTCATTATACATGATATGAGAGTATTGTGCAAAAGTCTTACAGTATTGTGTCAAAAGGCAAATGCTGTAAAGTAAAAATGACTTCAAAAATCGTCTTGGAGGATCTGCCGGTTATTATGGAGACTTTGACTGTCACACTTGCCTCGTTTTTTTGAATGCGAACCTAAGGTCAGAAAAGTGTATATTTTTGGTCTGAAAAGTGTTGCTTTCTTTACTGATATACAAAAGTTTTTAAATACAAATTCTTTTTTTGGAAAAGTAATTTTTGGAAATCTATAATGTTTTTGTACTGACTCAATAATGCAGAATTCCTAAAATAAATATCTATAATTACAATTATAATTACAAAATTGGTAAAACAAAATTAAAAATAGGGTGCAAAAGAATTTTGCACAGTACTGTATAAGCAACAACTTGTAAAAAGCAGAATATTAAAAATAGTCCACAAAAACCTGATGATCCAGGTTAGATTCGTTCTATTGGTGTGTCGTCTGAATACATGCTTCAATTACAGGGATAAGTCTCACAGAAAATCTGACCTTTTGTACAAACGAGTTAACATGGTCAATATCACAAATTTGGAAGGCATGATGTAGAACCAGATGTAGAAATTAAACATGCATATTGACCATTATGTAGTTTGTAGTTTAGCAACAGATGCGTGGTAGGAAAACAGGACAACTTCAGTCTTAGCCCAAGTGTGATTTCATTCTAGGGTCTTTCCACCTGAGTATTCTTTTTGTGCTCTGAGATACAACACCATCTGCCCAGCTCGCACGCCAGGTATGATATCATGCCTGAAACAGCTATATACTTGTTAAAACCTAGTTAATATAATTCATTTATTCATGTATGAACAGGGGCCCATCCACATTTTTTTCCAGAGAAGTAGCAACAACATTAAGAGGTGAGTAGGTTTTTGGGAGCATCAAAGGAGAAATAAGAAGGAAAGCTTTTTAGCATGGATGCTACATAGGTACATGTGTGTATTTGCTAATTCTATGCTTAAAAAACCCCTCAACCCTTTAGGAGCAAAATTTCTTTGCCATTGCCATTGTCAGCAAAGAAACCTTGTAAATAGTGAAATATAGTTGCCTGAGATAGGGTCATCATTTTGGAATGGCTAAGTACATGTTTACGTAGAATCGATGTTTGAAAATGGAATAAAAAAAAAAGTTAAACAAGTAACAGGGGCTATTACTATTATTAACGTGTGTTTTTTTGCAGTCCATATTCAGAAATAAGATATTGAAATATATTGTGCTTTTGATATTACAGTTTATGTACAAATATCAGATCATGCACAACACTGGGGTGGTTTCTACCTTAAAGGAACAAGACTGTTTAACAGCAATAAACGGATCACTGATTTTGTTGCTCTAGACTGCCAGTCTCTTTTTTGCCATCATCTTATTTCCACTGTCACTTTATTTTAACTAATATGCCGGAATTATGGTATGGTAGTCAACTACTGCCACACATTACTCTGCACAGTCACTTTACTATCAACAGTGTTTCACTATTTGGCTCACGTTTACAGTATGGGTTGGTAATTCAGCATGCATCTTCCTGCAATACTTTGACACTTTTACTGCTGACTTACAGCCATGATTCAAGCACTCTTGCTATACTTTGTCTCATTGCCTTGTTGTTTTGTAGCTTGCATATATTGTACAGTTTGTATTATTGTAGCTGGTATTTAGCACTCTGTTGTCTTTTCCTGTCCTGGTGCACTATATGCTGAGTGTACGTTGACTATTAGAGTCTGTGGGAAGGCATTCAAGTAAGAATTTCATTACATGACAATAAATCTTGAATCTTGACATTTTACACAATATACTATATTAGCAGTGGTATGGTATCAGTAAATTTTTCACAATGATTAGCATTTACAGTGCTAAATAAGTTCATCTTTATGTGTCATAAAAAAGTCATATTTTCACCCACATCCATAGCCAGTAGTCACTACTGTGTAAAGGTAACTACACTTTAAGGGCCTTGATTTAACAAAGCCTATGGCTTCTTTCTCTTCTTAGCTAAATTGTTGTATCTCTAGTTGCTAAATAAATGTGATAAAAGACAAGTATGATTACTTTACATTAGCAGAAGTCTGTCATCCCCTTCATTACATGCTTTACAAGGTTGTGCTGTGTCTCAATTCACATTCTTCTGTACTTACACAAGCTATTTTAAGTGCAAAAGTGTATTCACTCTGAAAAGTATGGCAACATGAAGTGTACTATGAGTACCTGGATGCTGTACTCATAATGGTCAAAAAGTTGAATGTGAAATGCTGGCCTCTTTTCAACCTCAGTGGTCACCATCTTGGCTACGTAGCAGAAGGGGAGGGACCACCAACCTATTTTCAAACTTGTGAAAATGGTGGCCGAGGAAGCTGCAGTGGTTGAAATGGCTGTCAACACATCACCACCCAAATGTAAGTTATAAGTTATAAACTTCTGTTGTGTTAATTTAGCAGTCTGTATTGGTTCGGTGGGTGATGTGACAATCGTTGTCACATGTTGAGATTCTCATTTCCGGTAAGTGCATGGCATGCCATGTTCGATTTGAGACACCACCACCCTGTCCATAGAAAAGATGGACTTATTACATATTGTGCACAGGGACTACATGGAAGCGTACTAACAGAAGTATCCGGATTGAGACATAGTGTTACATTCTTAAACAAAGTGTCATCTGTATACTCTGATGGCCTACCATCCCCCACAATTACCCCACAACAGTACCTCCATTTCACCCTTTTGGCTTCGTCACTGCAGTTGGATGTCTGGGCTGCGGTCAGGAAGGCCTGGTGGGCGTCTGTCACTGTTAATGATAAGAGCAGGGGGAAAGACTGAGAGCCTGCTGGAGATTATCATTGTGGGGGAAGAGAAGAGCTCTGAACAAAGTGTTGGTAGATGTTTTCCTTCTGCCCAGCTTTGTTGTCACCTTTAAAAGAATATGCCAGTTTCAGTAAACTGCAGATAATTGCAGTATCCATGTTTATTCAAGCAGAAACTCTTGTTTCCCCTGGTTACTTTTATATGTTAATAACCTTCTGAAAGTGTAGCCATTTTTTGAAGGACCATTTATACAGATTTAGATCTGTGACTATACCTTTAAGTAACAGATGACTGCCGTTAGTCATCCATTATTTGCAAGTTTCAAGCAAACAGGTTTTCTATTCTTGTCTCATTACAGAGAATCTTGCATAAATTATTGTATTCAGTAATACACATGCACATACTGTAGAGCTATAGTATATAGAGATTAAGCTGAAAAATGATGGAGTATTTCTTTACTGTATGGTTAAATTTGTCAAATGAAACTTGTTCAGCATAGCATGAAACTACCTTAGGTGAGTATGATTTAGACAAATAAAGCTTATGGGAAACAGCTCAGGACACAGCAGGGAGAAATTACGTCTTAGCCAATTACCTCTGCATCCACACCCTACACTCCCTCTTTAATGATTAGCTATGGGTCTGAGAGCCAGGGCTGGGCTACTCTGACCCAAGGCCATGGAAAAGGAGGATCAATAGATGCAGTGCACCACTGTGACATGAATGCATCCCGAGTGTACATAAACCAGTAGAGAATGTGAGATTTATGGATATAGGAGCAAAAGTAATGAGCAACTGGCCCTGCCTGTGGGCCTCTACAGTGTGATTCTGTCCTCAGTTCTGTGGATACTGATTTACACCACTCCTTACTGTGAGCAAAAATGAAGAGTGAATGACTCAATGATGTCATTGTTCGAGGACAGTTCTATGTCAAGGTCTCGCTTCAGAACAAAGACACAGAAGATGAGAGCAAACTTTTAGTTTTAAGAGCCAGAGGACAATTTGGTGTCAACAAGATGTCAACAAGAGACTGGAATGGAAACCGAGTTAGAGTGTAAGAGAAATGTGGAAAGGCAAAAAGTCACAGAAAAAAACTAATGTAGAGTGAGAGTGAGAGAAAGAGAGAAGTGCTGGCCCCTCAGAGGCCTGATAAAACCTAGTGTGCATGACTTCACTTCCCAGCAGTGAGGCCTGAGGGCGTTTGGGGAGACAGCAGGCCTGCACAGTTTTCCAACCCAGTTCGCTATTTTACCGGCTGGGAATCTTTTCATGTGAACCTTCTTTAGGAATACAACAAGGGAGGGGCCTGATCTTGACCTTTGACTCCTCAGCTGGTTCTCTCTCTCTCTCGCTCTCTCTTTTCTCTCTTAAAAATAGCTAATGTCTTTACTATTATTTCAGCAAGTCATATGGATTAGATTACCTGTCTAACCCTACCAAAGTAGCAGGATTCCTGGTAAGCACGACTCATTTTGTCAATTAATCTTCCAAGAGATCAAACATTGATCGCCCTTAGGACTCATTCGAATCTCCACTGGAGGAATCCGCTTAAAAATGATGAATGAGCTGTGATACAGTTGGGGTTTATTTCAAAGTTCCTAATTTGCAGCCTAATCTTCCATCAGCGCAATAACAGCTGAGTGCAAGATTGCTGCACTTAAATGACACTGCAGAGTAATATGGACCCATGTGGAAGTATGAGCAATCAACCAGTGCTTTGGCGTCAGCCTATTCCGAATCTCACTTAACGGATTCACTTTTCATTGCCTTGCGTCTGGAGTTTGGAGGCATTTAAGAGAAAATGAAATGCTGGAACCATTTTCTGGCAGGCTTCAGAAGCTAATCATATGGAGCTAAGCAAGAAGCAGTCAGCGTGTTGTAATATGTCTGACTCATGTATGTGTGTATTAGTATGTGTATGTGAAAGTAAACATATGTGTCTTTTTAGTTGATTTTTTTTTGTGCGCATTACTGCTATGTCTTGCATCTGCACTGCACTGTAAATGATACTCTAATAAGGCAATGAGTACATATAGTATGTTTATTTACGCAAACTGAACCTGTTACACTCACTGTGAAAGAACTGAATATTGCCTAAAACCATTCACTCACACATTTGTCTCCCTCCAAAATCCTTCACACACCAGCTGTTGAGAATTTGCTTCATTCATCTATTCATTCATTCAGCACTCACTTTATCCTGGTCAGGGGTATGGTACATCCAAAGCCTGTCGTGGGAACACTGGAAATGAGTTGGGAATACTGGTGGGAATACAGGATAAGATGCTGGTTATTCACACCTGGTGTAAAGTATCCAAAAAGTTTCCAAAGCTGAGCTCAGAACTGAAATGGTGTCCCGGGAGCTGTGAGGCTGTGAATGTTCTTAGTATACTTATTTGTATATGACCTGATTCCCTTTAACTTGTATAATAAAGCAGCAAACATTTTAAAAATACTTAAAAATCTGGATCTTTCATTCTCTTTTATGAGCAATAAACTATCTATAGATGTAATTTAAGCATTATATTGCTTATGGATGTACTGTAAATGTCAAATGAATCATATTTCACCATATGAATTCCACATTCAATGTGTTAACATAATACACGGTCCATGAGAACATGCTGGTATCTTGCACCTATTTATACTTTTTTATGGTCAGAGTAGCTCACTGGGTTTAGCCCTAATGGTTCTTCTCCTTTTAGGCCTTCTTAAGTAGAACATTAATAAAACTGCGACCAGAGGTCTGGCTGCCTTCAAGCCATATTTAGAAGTACAAGCCATCCCACAAGTGTGCCCTCAGAGTTCCTCAAAGATACGGAGAGGAGACAGTGTGTATCCATGAGCTATTTCACAGGCCAAAAACAACCTTCCCATGGTAACAGCTGGTCTCTGCAGTGGCTGACCACAATAACAAAGTGCAAAGACACTGAGGGGATTGTGGGTGGAGTGTTTGGGTCTGTGTGTTTGTGAGTGTTGTGAGAGTCAAAAAAAACAAAACATGTATGGATTACACAAAAGAAACAGACCTAAAGGTATTTCCATGCTCAGAACATGGTGGGTGATTAAACTTAAGAGTGCAAAATGAGCACATGGACTCTGCTTTCACTGCAATGCCCAAGCTTGCGAGGGAATTTCACACACACACACACACACACACACACACACACACACACACACACACACACACACACACACACACACACACACACGAAGTGCTGAAGAGCAGAACAGTGTACAAGAAGTAATGAGGGTAGAGAGGTCAAATTAGGACTAAACCATTGCAAATATTCATAGAATAAAATGGCTGGTGATTAACGAAATGGTTCAGTAACTACAAATGGTGAGCAAATGCTTTCAGCAAAGTATTAGGTCATCTGGTAAAGGCAAAGAAAACATAATTATTGTGCACACACAACCGCAAGCCCAACTATTTGTGCCTGGAACCAACCAGCATCTCCGATCTCTCCACCATAATGAAATGTGATCTAATACCTTAAGCATACTCTCATTTCCACAGTCAATATCCAATGCTAAATTTCCTGCTGGTTCCAAGAATAGCTTTAGCTGCCCATTACAAAACACTAATTCAGTCATTAGTGATTTTCCCAGAACTTAAAGCCCTGTCAGTGGGCTTACAGGTGCATGTGCTGGCAGATCGCCCTAGACTGCCCGGCTTTGGAAACAAAACAAGCTCTCCCTGGCCACACGTTGACTTTTATTACAGACTCCCTCCAGCTCCCAGTGTGAGCCAGGCCTGTTTGTTTTTCCTCCCCATCTGTAATTAAGTCAGTGCCACATGCTCTTTCACTGAGAAATAGATGAGCTGAAGACCTCAGACGCTTTAGTGCAGCCAGCTTCAAGAACTCTCCAACACCATTCAAGGGGGTCGATTCAAGCGGAGCCGGCCTTTCCAGGGTCTTAACTCCAAACAAAACAGTCTATTATGGAATGGTTCTAAAAATGTCAGTTGACTAAATGGAAACTGATGGACGCAATGGCAGGATGAGGGCCTCGCTGATGTAATGCAAACTTTTCATTTTTCCACCCTTAAGCTGTATTTGAGCTGTTCCCAGAGGAGCTGTTTCCACTTCAGCCTTCTCAGCGCTGTGGTGTGTGGCCAAATGCTGACCCGTCACTGTTCTGACTGCTGACCCCCCAGGCATGTTTGTTTCCAGAGATCCTTTTGCCTGAGACGTTCATCTGCAGTTCATTGTACATTTTTTTATTCCACACTCAACTGGCTGTTCACTGTCGATAAACAAAGGGTAAACTGTAATGGTAAGAATCTAGTATAAATTGAAGAGGAAGTATGATTTGCATTATAAACAGAACACTAGATACACACTAGTAGGAAAATGTACCGAGAGGCACTGAGGAACAGCTGTCATTCCTAACTGAAGTGTTTATAGTGTGGTATTGGGGGTGCAACACTACTACTCCATACACAGAGGTGAGGATTTAGAGAAGCACATGCCAGGACACCTCAAAGGTCTCTGAGTTGGCCATTGGAGTCATGTTTCAGCCAAAATGAAAAACCAACAGCACCGTGCCCTAATCATCTCAAGCAACATAGCTGAGAACACTTAAAGCACTGGAGTCTACCAATGTGGAAATTGATAAGTCACTCATACAGCAATATGCAATTTATAATACTCAGATGTTATAAGCTTCTATTTAACAATTCTGTGATTTTTCTGAGAATTCGGAGATCTTGAGCCTCAAGAAAGTCAAAGCATGTAACTATTCAAATTGACAAATCTACAAATTCAGTGTAGACTTTTACATATTTTATTATTTTATTATTTTACTATTAATGAATCCTGGAGAAAACAGTGGAAGTTCCTGAATAGGCTGAAAAATTTGAAAATTTCAAATGTAAACCAACAACCATGAGCTATTAGTCGCCATTGCAAACAAACACAAATTATTCACAACATCTCTTCTAATTATTAGCATTTGATTATTTCACACTATGAATTTACTAATAAAAACCATCATTCTAGCAGCTGTCATGCATTTAAGTTCAGAGGACTTTGTTATTCCTCACATATGGCTCCATTAGCGAGTGTAAATACCCTTATAAACCATGAGATCAGACACTGGTGCTCACAACAACCTCTTTAGCTGAAAAAACTTTTCCAGCGATGCAGCAGGTACAGCAGGGGAGGTGAAGGGAGAGGGGAGGAGGAAGAGGTAGAGAGAGATTGGTGTTAGATTGGTGAGATTAGAGAGAGTGGTGTTGTCTGTCTCCATGGAGTGGAGCTATAATTCCTCTGGCATGGGCCCTCAGAAACTCTGCACACAAGAGACACTATGTAAACACACAGTGTAAACAGACACATGGCAAACACATGCACTTATAACCCTACACACACACACACACACACACACACACACACACACACGTTGGTTTACTATTTCAGTGGTGGCCCAGGAAAATCTTCGCAGGTTGATTTTTCGTTTACACCAAGTAGCCAGTTGGTTGTTAAATAATGAATAATTTCATGACAGCAATGAATGATTTAGTTCTAGATTTAGTTCAGTGTAGATGACAAAAGGTTGTATGGAAGCATCAGGCAAATGTCCTCACATGTATTCTCATATAAATGATCATTCGAATGAATTCCTTTCTTTATAGGGACATTTGGTTCTCACAATGGTGTAAACATGCACATCACTGACATAATTATTATGGCATCCAATTAATAATATACACATAAAAATGTGTGAATATAGCATTAATTAATAACAAATATTTTCCCGAAACATATTTGGGGGGTAAAAAACAACAAATTTTGGGAACTAACCAAATGTCCGTACAAGGTAAATACGGTCAGATATTCCTATCCTTGTGGAGACATTTGGTCCCCACTAACGTATAAAAACATGTCATGTGCTGCCACACACACACAATTTTATATACACATATATATATATATATATATATATATATATATATACAGAGAGAGAGAGAGAGAGAGAGAGAGAATATGTTTCCCTCACCTTCCTTGTTGCTCTTCTTCTTGCTGTAACAGAGAAAAACCATCACATTTTCATACTGCATTCTGTTATTAAGTATTACAATTATAATGGAATAATAACTTTTCATTTACTATCTTATTCTAAATGAGACCTAGGTTAATATAAGACTTTTTGAATCATTAATGACAGTGTGACATTCACAGTATATTCTACATTTCAGAAATAGTCTAAGATACGTGTTCTCCGCTATATTTTTACAGTCACGGACCCCTTTAACTGTAAAAAAAAAAAGTCCATGGATCCCCACCACAGATTTATTTCACAAACTGTTAAGACATTAAGCAAAGGGGTGGTGACAAACACAAGTGCCTTAAATAGTGAGACCGATTTGGATTCACGTGCTCGAGGCCGTATCAATTTCTCAATGAGGACAATCAGTATGTTTACATGCACACTACTATTCCACTGTTATTCTAAATTTGATAATATTCAGAATTTGATATGAGTCACGTAGACAGCATAATTATTCTGTTTGGATATTTTCAGAATTTAGCATTTTCTGATTAAGACGTGGGATATGCCGATATTATTCAGGTTTTAGGAGCATTCTTTGGACATGTATACATTCGGAAAATGCGTCTGAATTCTGATTCTTGTGGCAGTTTTGCAACACACGGCCTTCTGCCTGTTTATGGTCAGCTCTTTGCACTGTACACAAACAAACTAGACAACAGTTTGCAAAGCTAAGGTAGAGATACATATATGTAAACAGGAATATTAGTGGAATATTCATTTTCATTAGCCATGTAAACAGCTTCGAAGGAAAATTGTCTTTGTCAGAATAAGGGAAAACCTGGAATATTTTGTGCATATAAACTTAGTGATTGGCTTTTCTCCTTTCTTGTAGCCTCTTTCAAGGGATCTGTTCGGATTTACTTGCATTAGTTTATGTGTGTATATGCAGTACATTTAGCCTGTAAATGTATAATTCCATGTAGCCACTTTTTTGTCTAGCCTTAACGTATACTGTCTATTTGTATAATTGTTATATAAATAATCAACAAACCTATTGATATTGGATCACTCACTTTTTGCATGTTCTTGGATGTGTTGGGGTTCCTATTTTTTAAAGATTTTTAAAGAGAATTTTTTTGAGAGGTCCTATGGCCACTAGATCACTTGTAATAATTTTGACACAGGTGTGGCTATTTAACCATTTCCTGCTTTTACCATTGTTCGACACCCATACTCGTTTTCCACCAACAGAGAACAGGTTCTTCAACCAGTTTCCTTCAGGATGCTCTGAACCTTGTTACCAGCTAGCGAACCAGCCAGTTTTGAACAGAGCCATTGTAATCAATATGGGTCATCAACGGAGGGCATTGCGCCATGGAAGTAAACAGTAGTAGCAAGATGGCGGATCGCATTGAGTACCTGCAAGCTTTTGTTCTGTTATTGAAGATATTTGTCCTTATTTATCCTTTTTCATTGCGTTCTCCATTGCTGCGCTCTGCTTCCTCTCCAAACTAATGACATACCCACTGATGTCATCATGGTTTGCACTGGAAAACCAAGCTAGATTTTGGTTCCAACTTTTCAGGTTCCAAAGAAATTTATTTTTGGTCAAAATGCTCTGGAATGTTCAAAATTTGGCACGAACAACATTTCCTGTTGGTGGAAAAAGGTTACCAGAGGAAGAATTGCTGAAGCTGATACGCCTCGGTTTATCAGGTGACTTTTTGTTTACAGATCTCAAAATAAAGGCATTTTAACTGCAAACAGGCCACACGAGTGCCTAGTTTTGGAATCTTTGCTTTAACAGTGGGATGGGCCAATTTTCGTTGCTTTGCTGGCTTGATTTGGATACTAGATATGCTCTTTGCACTACATATTTTCACATTAAGCAAATTACTTAAATCTGTACAAATAATATTTACTGGAGCTAGATAGTTTTTTCCCATTATTAAACTCATCATTAAATTTCATTTGACTTTATATACAGCCATAATATCTTTGATACTGGTGGATAATTTCCACCACTATACCAAAACTAAAAAATCATGTACACCCAACTCAAAAAACATATTTATATATTAATATTTAAAAACAAAAAAAAATCACAAAAACTCTTACCATCAATAAACTGAGGCAGGAGCCATTTGAGAATTCCTAGCATGACAATTATGAATCCAAACACTGGCAAGTACCATAGTGTGGAGTCTTGCTCTGAACAGTAAGAAAAAGGAGAAGATTAGAAAGCCAAATGTGATGTTTAAAAATCTTATACCTTGTCTGCCATCTAGTGGTAGATATATGCTACTTTAGGGGGTTTCCAAGATGGGAAGTTCCAGTTTGTTTTCATAATACATAATAAATGGAGTGTAATTGTTTGGTCTGCTGTATTCTACCTGTGACGATGAGCGTGAAGCTCTTGCGGATTGGTGTGCGCAGAGACTGGTGCTGCACCCGGCATGTGTACCTGTACCCAGAATCATCTAGTCCAGGCTGGAGCAGGAAGAAGGCTGAGAGCGAGTACGTGCCATCCTGATGATGGCGGTGGCTGGAGTACAGAATGTTCTTCAGAACCTCAGGCAGAAGGCCTGAACCCTCCGGCTCTCGCAGCCACTCGATGGTCACATCAAGCGGGTAGTAGCCCTGACTGTCACATACCAACTTCTGCTCCTGACCCAAGGTTAAAGATAAGGTTGATCCCACATTCAATGTTACACGAGGTGGTTCTGTTGAGAGAGTAGCAAACATGATTAAACTTTTGATTTAGAAATAAAATAAAAAAAAAATGTAAACAATTTAAAAATAAATTGTTGATTAATGACAAGGTTTTGCTTAAAAATTTGGATAGCAATAATTAGAACTTATAGCTTGTTTCATTTTAGTGTGCTATTGGCAGTTGTATTGGCATTTTTCATACATAGCAGTTTATATAATGATTACGTTTTAAATTGTGTCACATGGTGAAATTTTCTACTGTGTATAGTTCTGAAGACCAGTGATGTTTTAGACAGACTGTTCACACCACACCGAACTCTTAAATCGGCTCCTTATGCAGTATACAATATACAGTATACAAAGACAATTATGAGCTTCCAGCTTTGTGGCAACAGACTGAGGAAAGGGTGGGTGAGGGTGTGATGGTCAGGTGTCCACATATTACTGGCTGTTTAATGTATGTTAAAAGGTGTTTTGCAATTTGGCCAAAACCCAAATTTCAACATTCAGAAATCAATTAGGGTCACAGATCGCCACAAACTGAAAGTATATACTAGCGCAGGTGAAAGTTAGTCTAGAGCACAACGGTGTCTTTCTGGCTCACAAGCTTTTGGTCACTACTACAGAATCGTAACTGCTGAGGTACAACTGCCCTAATACATTTCTAACATTACTTTAAGATTCTGTTTCTATCCCTTTGAAAATACGTGCTTTATTGTCCCACCTTGAATGTTGAGGACGATGTCACTGTTGGAATTGAGTGGTGGGATGATCACAGAGCATGTGTACGTGCCCTCGCTCTTCTGCTTAGTGAGTGGTAGTTTCAGAGAGGCATCTCCTGCTGCAAGGGTTTTCAGAGACACTCCTCTGCCTTCACTCTTGCCGGTGCGGCTCGAGTAGCTGAAGATTTTATTGCGCTCGCCACGCTGCTGGTGCACCCATTCCACTGTCACATTCGCCTGCTTGTGGTCCACAGCGAACTGACAATGCAGGGTCTGCTCCTTCATGAGGCCCACATGAATAACAGGTGTGCGTGTCAGGACAATCATGGTAGCTGTTGAAAGAAATATGAAGTCCATGTTATCGGATGCAGTAGAGGAAACTAATATCATGAGAAATCTCTGCTACGAACCTATTGTTTAGATTGATAGTGCGCTCATGATTACCTGAGGTGGTCAGAAGCTCTCTGTCTCCAATTTCAATCCTCTCCTGAAAGCCTTCCTGTGCAGGTGTGTGTCTGAGGAAGGTGGTGAGGTGAAACAGGCCCTGACTATGGCGCAGAATACAGGTGAACCAGACATCACGTTCCTGTGCACCCAAACCAGGCCAGCGCATTACAATCCCTTTACTGTTATATCTCTGGATTTCACATTCCAGCGAGTCCTCGCCACCTTCAACATAACGACTCAAATCCACCTTTGATGCTACATAAAACATTTCAGACAAGTTTTTATTACATCGCACAAGATATTCCATCTTTGACTCATTGCAATGGTTCTTAAAGCTTTCTGCTCATCATATACTCACTTGTGACAAGGAAGGTGATAGCATTGGGGTTAATAGGACTGTCTCCTGAATTCCCAAACTGCAGGCCAGCACTTCGATAATGAAACCTGACCTCGTTATGCCCCTCATCATTTAGTCGTACCGTCTCATCCTGAAATTGACACGGCAGCCACTGGGCATCATAAACAGCCTGGGTTCCACATACACCTGCTCACAAACAAAATGTCAATGTAGGTTCCAGCTGGAGATCAAAATAAGGTTACTTGAGTTTAGTGTAAAAACAAAGCAGGATGGCTGCACATCATATACTAGAGTAAAACATATTCAATTTCAAGACTAAAAACAAGACCCTACAGGCAGAAATGACAATTATGGTCATGTCAATAAGTCATGTCTAAAATAGAAATGTAAAAACTCAGCAGCAATGTTTATTTCACATTCACAACCAACATATCCTCTTAAAGGATAAGGACATTTACAAACAGTGTCAAAAAGTGTATGCACAATCAAATATGTTGCCTTGTAAATTTAGTATGGGTTACTAAATAGCATGTGTCTGTTAAGATCTTTCTGTTTAAAGCTTTTTGAACGCCATTACATACCGCCCATTTGTGGTGGTGCTACAGAAAAGGCAGTATGCAGAGACTCACAGTGGCATATAATGACAGTATGCTGATTACAGCTCCAAGAGCTGCAGCTCAAGCCAAATGTATGTTAATATTGGTGTGCCTACTTGTTCTGCTGGAATAAGAAATCTGATGTATAGATGCACGTGCAGGTTATCTGACTCTGCAACCAGTATTATCTCAGTCTTAACCAATCCTGTACTGAATTCTGTCAGGTTCTCATCTAGAATGTGGAAGCATTGGCTTTCCAGCCTGTATATAAACATCTGCGTATTGTGCAATGTTTTGTCTTACTTTTTTTTTTAAAGTTATTATTTGTATTGTATTGTATTTTCTCTATTGGTGTGGACCCTCCATGAGCTTTGTCCTTAATAAAGAGTGATTGATTGATTGATTAAACATAGCTTTGACATGTTATGCCGCATCAACTCGAACAGATTATATTTTTAATCTGGTCCTATCCATTATCTATACTGCTTATCCTTCAATGGTCGTGAGTTAGCTGGAGCTAATCCCAGCAGACTTTGGGCAAAGAGGCAAATTACACCCTCTATCACAAAGTTAACACAGAGACGAACAACTATACTCATTCACATTCACACCCATGGGCAATCTGGAGTAGCCCATGTCCATGTCTTTGGGCTGCGGGAGGAAACTGGAGCACCTGGAGGAAACCACATGCCCAGTCGGCCGGCAAGTTGGAACCCAGGACCTTCTTGCTATTAGGTGACAGTGCTAACCACTGTAGCATCCACACCCAATCTACCTTAAACACAGCTTTGAAATGTTACGCCCTGCCCACTCGCACAAATGAGTTTAATTTTTAAACTAGATTTTCCTCAAAATCAGTTCAATCTAAAATTACAGTTTGTAGATGAGCTGCTTTCATGACATTTGACATGTTTATTTCTATCCCTAGAAGATTATTAGAAGAATTTCTCAGAATGTTAATTATGGTTGGATTATTGGCATTAACAACAACGCAATGGTATTACACTGAGTATGTAAATAATAATAATAATAAAAACCCATTCCAATAAGCTGTTCTGTAAAAGGCTTTCTCTGCCAAGAGTGTGTTCACAATGAAATTCATATTTTGATTTCACTCTAACTGCCTTAAATCAGAAGTACATAACTCAGCAGTCAAATAGCTTACAGAAGGTAGGTGCAGTTTCCTGGTTAGGTGCAGTATGTCATGTTAAATATAAACAAACACACAAACAAACAAAAAAAAAAAAGATCAGATATTAAAACCACCTCACCTGAAAGCAACAAAGCAAGAAAAAGTCCACCAAAAGCAGTAATCATGATAGACCTGGTTTCATAAATCTGCAGTCGCAGCACCAACAAACCGCCATGCAAACACTTTGCTTTCACTTTCGTTTCTAAATAACTGCAAGTAATTCCTGCTGTAATACAAAGTCACGCGCTGCACATTTCTCCCTCTGCCTGCACCAGGACCTGAGCTACAACTGAGCAACATCCAGCTCTTTCCTCTTCATGGCTTTTCCAAAACTGACTGCAGCGCAATGTTTTATACAACACACGGAAGCAAAAAGGCTCGGAATTAACCAGGATTGTATGAAAACTCCGCGAATGCATGGGGGCGCTATTTACACAGAGCCACGTGTATGTGTTCCTGTAGGTGTCTCTTCTGTGCACTCGTTTATGCGGAAGTGTGTACAAAAGTCTCTGCTTTTGAACTCTCAGTCCGCATGACAGAACTGTAGCGGTAAATAACGCATACATCAATCTTATAGAGCAAATAGGAAGCTAAAATTAGAGTTTCTGCGTCTCACAGGTGTGGTTCAGTGTTTTATTTACACTGCAGTCACGAGGCACATTGCCTGTTAATCTGCAAGGAATAAACGCATGGACCATTTTGTCTGATTTTTTTTTTCTTCATAATTCCAAGTTGAGCAATGATGGACCAAGGTAATACTCTATTAATTTGTATTCATATCCCATGCACATTCTCATTCAGTTCTGATGCTTGTGTCTATGTATGTATCGTTCTTGCAGTATAGTAAGTTTTAATGTGTACTTGAGCTACACAATGAATTGTATTTCAGACTGTTAATGTTTTAACTGTGTGGGTGGTGCAGTGGTTATAACTGTCGCCTCACAGCAAGAAGGTCCTGGGTTCGATCCCCGGGTCACCCAGGGTGACTTTCTGTGCGGAGTTTGCATGTTCTCCCCGTGCGTGCATGGGTTTCCTCCGAGTGCTCTGGTTTCCTCCCACAGTCCAAAGACATGCAGATTAGGTCAACTGGCTACTCTAAATT